>PVJC01017162.1:0-32846 GCA_004026665.1 Murina feae
GGGGGTCAGTGGCCTGCTTGGTGGGCTTCCCAGGCCCCTTGCAGGGCACCGAGGAGCGAGAAAGCAAGGTGGTGGGATGGGGAGCGGGAAAGAGGCGGCGGGGGGGTCTCGGCCTGCTTGGCGGCTGCCCAGGCCCTTTGCGGGGCACCAGGGAGCAGGAAAGCAAGGCTGCAGGGGCCGGGGTCCTGCTTGGCAGCTCCCCAGACCCCTTGGCAGCACCGGAAGTGGGAAAGGAAGGCAGCAGGGGACGGGTGAGTGGGAAAGAGTTGGCGGCCTGCTTGGCGGCTTCCCAGGTCCCTTCCGAGGATCAGGGAGCAGGAAAAGGCTGGCCTGACCACAAGGCAGGGATTTCCCTGCTTTCTGGTGGCTGGAGGAAGATGGGAAGTAGGCAAGCTTGGGAGGCAGGTAGCACCCAGCCCTGGCCACAGCTCAAAAAAAGAGAACAACATGCAGGGGAGGACAAGAGTCTGAGAGATCAACATAGAGGGGGTGCCTGCTCCAAGCCTTGATGGTGTGCCTGGGGGCAGGCCCCCGGCAGGTAGACACACACAGGAGGACTGCTCCGAGCCTCAGATGCAGCTGGGGGCAGGTCCCCAGTGGTGACACACACACATACACACACATACACAAAAGGTGCCTGGCAGACTGGGGCCATCATAGGACATCCACTGAGGGGTCCCAGACTGTGAGAGGGCACAGGCCGGCCTGAGGGACTCCCTCCACCCCGAGTGCACAAATTTTTGTGCACCGGGCCCCTAGTTTCATTATAAAACAAAAAAAGAAGTGCTCCTTTTGAACCAGTCAAGTTTTAGAAACAGATACAAGAACAACTTCAGTGGCTACTACATTGTATTAAACAGCACGTTACATTTTGTGCTTGTGCTTTGAACAATTTAAAGGGTATAATCTTATAAACAAATTAAGATAACAGAAATTGACTTCCCGATGTGAATAAAACTAATTAAAATGGTAAGTTTTTAAGATATATTATGTGTGTATAAATGATCTTTGAAGGATATAATGAAGAACAGACAGAATTCTACTTTCTTGCCTTTAAAATCAGGCTAGAAAATAGAAAGCTAAATTTAATGTCAAAAACTCAGTGGTAGCCCTGTCTGGTGCTGGGTGGAGAGCTATTGTCTTGCACGCCAAAAGGTGGAGAGTTCGAGTCCCACTCAGGGCACATACCCAGGTTGTAGTTCAATTTTGGTCAGGGTGAGTGCAGAAGGCATTGGATTGATGATCGATGTTTCTCTCTCTCTTCCTCTCTTCTTTTCTATGTCCCTAAAATAAGCTTAAAAAAAAGCATGTCTTCGTGTGAGGATTTTTTTTAAAAAAGCCGGTGGTAGAGAAAGAATGGCAGGTAAACTTCCCACAAAAGTCTTCCTATGGGAAGAGTTGGCTTAGACAACAAAAGGAGTCAGGCTTCTCCCCGTGTCCATGCTGTGCTGTTCACAGCTGGTCTGCATCAGCCTGAACAACAACGATAGTAAACATGACTTCTAGTAATTTCTTTAGGAATAGTGAATTGTCCTTAAACCCATTTGAACTAGAATTCTGCAAATATATTATTCAAAACTGTTTTCCCTACAAATAAACTAAATATGAAAATAGCCTGCCCACCTTCTTTGCTCCTTTTTGCTAATCCACAAATACATATACAACCCCTTGTAGCAACATTGTTGAAAATATATTCAACATTTTTCAAAATAATTGAAGGTTTTGACCACCATCATATTCCCTTTGATTTTCCTTATATTAATCCTAAGAAATAATGCAATGATAGAAAATGGCATGGTGTATGTCTCAGTAAATAATTAAAAAAAAAATTTTATTGAATTTTTACAGAGAGGAAGAGAGAGGGACAGAGAGCTAGAAACACTGATGAGAGAGAAACATCGATCAGCTGCCTCCGGCACACTCCCTACTGAGGATGTGCCTGCAACCAAGGTACATGCCCTTGATGGGAATTGAACCTGGAACCCTTCAGTCCGCAGGCTGACGCTCTATTCACTGAGCTAAACCGGTCAGGGCAGTAAATGATTTTTTAAAGTTGCTACTGTATAATGAAAATCAAAGGACATAAGCTGAGTAATTGGGAGTTTTAACCTAAGCCATCCCCCAGGCCCCGCCATGGGGGCTTACTAACTTCTAAGTCTTCAATTCTGAAGTGAAGGTCCTGAGGAATCCACAAGCCATTTCCATGTGTTTTTTTTTGTATTTAACTAAACGAATCTGACCATTTTAGCACAATTTCTGCCCTCCCCCAGTTCTCTAAAAACAATAAAACAATGACAAAAAACACCCCCTTCTTCCCCAAAAAACCTGGGTAAACTATAAAAACATCCAAAAAATAAAAATGTTACTTGAAACTAATAGCAAGAACTTCTATTTATTAAAGTAAAATAGTCCTGTAAAGTTTTTAAAAAGACCATACCAAAAAAAAGAGGGTTTGCTAATTTTCATTCTAAAATACAATATTTAATTCCACATTTGGGGTTTATGTTAAATATAATTTGTTATGCATGTCAGCCTGTGTGTGTGTTGTGTGTGTGTGTTGTGTGTTGTGGTGTGTGTGTGTTTGGGCGCACCACAGGCAAAAATTCTAATTGAGTGTTCCGGGAAAATAAAAACTCACATTAGGGTTTTTTGTTTTTTCTTGAAACAGTCAACAAAGTGATTTATTATGAGAACTGCTGTCTCTTTCAATTGTAGTTAAAGAAAAGGATTAAGAGTCACTAAATGCATTTCTATGACATTTACCCAGCAGAAGGCATAATAAAGTCTAAAGAAAACACTAGGTATTGAAAGGATTCCCAAAACTCACGAAACAAAAATAACTTTTTCAGGTACCTCCCATTTCACCATGGGAAGTGCTGAAAGGTAAATTTGTACTGAGACAAAAGACAGGTGCCCTTGCATATTAAAATGACGTGTGAGCAATACACCTAAGAGGAATGTGCAGTTTGAAAATGCTTGGGTCAAACAAAATACCCATGTTCTCACATCAGCTTCTCTATTATTTTCTCAAGCGACTGAAAAGAACACCTTTTGCAACAGGAAACAAGCATTTTCTTGGGTTCAGAAGTACATTTCTGAAATGATTCCCTGTTTAACTTTTATAAAAAGGTGCCCCAGACACTGACAAATGAGCTTCATTACACTCAAGGTTCAACATATTTGCTGTGACAATCTGTTTCACTTGAGGAATGGTATTTGCATATGAGGGAGAAAAAACCAGAATCAAGATTCCTATCTTGTCTTCTGGTTTCTGTTACATTAGTTCATAAAAGTTCACAGAATTTTAGATTTGGAAGGAAACTAGGTACTTTTAAAATGAGAAAACAGAAAGCTAGAGCTGAGACTAGAAGGCCCCTAAGTTGTGCAGAGGTAGACTAGCTGCCTTCCTTCTTGGGGTGAAGGTGACATGGAGAGCACAGGCTTTGAAATAAGGCTGAGTGCACGCTCCAATGCAGGCTCAGTACTGACTGACAGTACAGTCTCAAGCTAGGGAGGTAAGCTTTCGGAAACACTGGTCCTCCACCTGTAAAGGGAACCACTATTCTTACAAGCGCTGTTGTGAAACTTAGAAATACACAGGCCACGTGCCTGGCAAATGAAAGGTGCTCAATAAAGGATGTTTAATTGTAAGGTTATGAAATTCAAATTTTTTGTTTTTGTCTCTGCCCAGGTAGCTCAGTTGGTTAGGGTGTCATCTCAATACATCAAGGTTTCGGGTTTGATCCCAGGTCAAAGCATATATAAGAATCAACTAGTGAATTAATAAATAAGTAAAACAATAAATTGATGTTTCTCTCTTCTCTCTCTCTCTCTCTCTCTCTCCTTCCTCCCTCTCTCTTTCTCTATCTCCCTCCCTCTTCTCTTTGCTCTCTCTCAAATCAATTAAAAAACAACCATAAAACAAAATTATTGCTTTTGTTAAGAAAGATAAGCAATAAAAAATTAAAAATAGATCCTTTTGCAATTTTTAAGGAAATGAACTAAGGTTTTTAGGTAATTAGAATGCCTATACTAATCTTTATTTTTCTAACATTTTATATATAAAATTATTTTTTTAGGCCAAACAGACCAATCTGTTTCCTAATTTGCTTGATCCATTTGATTCTGTCAACTCAATCAATGTGTTAGTCTCTGCCCCACAGAACTTTCTGGACTGAATTAATTGATTATCTTTTTCATTATGTGTCAACAAGACCTTCCCCATGCAATTCCATAATGGATCTCTTTAATTAAAAAAAAAAAAAAAGGTTAAAGCAGATAGTACTTTCTGTTTACCACACTTGTCTCTAAGAGTTTTCTGGATCTGAATTCATTTAACTTTGACAATTTCCTGATGAAAGTAGTTGCAATAACCAACCCTACTTCACCAGAGTTAGTATGTGGTGGAGGTGGGATTTGAACCCTGGGAGTCTAACATCAAAGTTCATAATCTTAACCAATACTCTACAATGCTTCTGAACACTTGAAATCACTGCTTTAATCAATCAGGGTATCTAGTCAGAACTGGACAAGCAGACTAAGCATGTGAATTAGCAATTACAGTACAGACAATGTGTTAACACAGAGGCTTAGCCCTTCTCATCTAGAAATCAAATATAAATAAACAAAAATATCATATAATAAAAACATATTTTACTCCAAACAAAAAGTTCAAGGACTAAGACAGTACTTTATTTGGCTGTTCTGAGTTTATTTCCATGTAGCTGCAATATTTATTTTCCTGTGGGTCTGGTTACTTTTTCCTCAGTTTCTTTTGCAGAGACCTCTTCCTTTACTTGTTACATAAATGTTTACCAAGATTTGGACTCTGACTTCTCATCTGCTTGTTTCTCTTGGCTCCCATGGCTTCCACCACAACTCACAAGGGAAACATTCTGAAGGTCTCTCTCCTAAGCAATACAGAGATAAGACATTTCCAACTGACAGTCTGAAAGCAACCTCCACATGACCAAAACTCTACTCAACATCTACCACCTAGACAAGACATGTTCCTCCTTCTGTTTGTCTATCTGGGAGAAAAAGGCAGCTCCATCTACTGAGGTATCAAGTCAAACATATCTCCACCTGGAGAGATTTCTTGGACTCCTTCCTATCTGTTAGTCTCTACCTGCCCCAACCTGACTGAGACATCTGCCGGTCTGTCTTCCAAGTATCTGTCTAGTTCTCCTCGCTTCCTTTACCCACACTGTGCTGGTCAGCCTTTCTTTAGATTCTCACCACCGCTCACCAATGCCAACTTTGAATGGTTCTGCTTCCCTCTCTTATGTCCTACACCTCCAAGTTATGGTCTGCACTGGATTAAATGAAAACTTCCTGAAAGGCAGTCTGACCATGTAGCTCTTGGCATCCTGCACACACTTGTGTTAAAACTCTCATCACACCCCACTGTGACTGGTGGTTTTCTTGTCTGCCCACTCCACTCAGCAGCATGGCACTGAGGACATCGTTGAGCTTTGTTCATCACTGTATCTCCAGGACCTAGCACAGTGCTCTGTGCTAATAAATGCTTATTGATTAAATGAATGAAACTAATTTAATTCAAATACTTCTTATTTGAAACAAAGAGAGTGCTGCTTTCATTGTATCCATTCTACAATGTTATCCTATTTAATGAATTTGAATATTTATTTTTGAGGGGGTTGGGGGGATTACAAAAAGGGTAAAGGGGGTCAAATATATGGAAGGAGACTTGAATTTGGGTGGTGAACATGCAATGCAATATACAGATTATGTATTATAGAATCATACACTTGAAATCTATATAATTTTATTAACCAAAGTCACTCTAATAAATTTAATTACAAATAAAAATAAATAAAAGTAAATATTGGAACCTAGAAAAAAGAAACGAGCTATTAAGCCACTGGAAAACATGGGGGAATTTTAAATGCAAAATATTAAGCGAAAGAAGCCAATCTAAAAAAAGGCTATATACTCTATGATTCCAATTACATGACATTCTGGAAAAGATAAAACTATGGAGCCAGTAAAAAGATCTGTATTTGCCTATAATTTATGAGGGTGGAGGAGAGATGGAAGGAAGGATAAATAAGTAGAACACATAGGATTTTTAGGGCAGTGAAACTATTTTGTGTCATACAGGCACAGATGGTGATGCATTTCATTATCTAAACCCATAGAATGCACAACGCAGAAGTGAACTCCAATGTAAACTAAGGGCCTTAATTAACAATGATATATCACTACTAGTGGTCCGGTGCAAAAATTTGTGCATAGGGAGGTGTCCCTCAGCCAGGCCTGTACCCTCTTCAATCTGGGACAACTCAGGGGATGTCCGACTTCAGGGATCAGGCCTAAACCAGCAGTCAGACATTTCTCTCACAATCCAGGACCTCTAGCTCCTAATCACTTGCCTGCCTGCCTGTCTGATTTTTCCTAACTGCTTTTGCCTGCCAGTCTGATCGCCCCCTATCTGCTACCCTGCCAGTCTGATCACCCCCTATCTGCTACCCTGCCAGCCTGATCGCCCCCTATGTGCTACCTCGCCAGCCTGATCACCCCCAAGTGCTCTCCCCTGCAGGCCTGATTGCCCATGGACAACTGCCCTCCCCTGGCACGACCCGCCTCCTCTGCTGGGACCCGCCTTTTCCGTGCACATGGAGCTATGGGAACCCCAGGCCTCACTGCACAGAGTGGTTGCCGGCCCCGCCTCCACTATGCACTTGGCCGTCTTGTGGCAGCCATCTTGTGATGATATCACGCACGAGGGCCACCTAGGCTTTTATTAGTATAGACTAGTGCAGTTTAAAGGTCTACCTGCAAAAAATAATCTTTTTAAACCTTTAAAATTAGGAGCACAATATGTTATGGATATATTTACTTGATAATTATTCTTGTTATCAAGATTTTTATGGAATTATCTTAAACATTATAAACATTATTTTTACATATTTTCTTTAATGGAGAACATATTTTCTACAAAAATAGTTTCTCACTATCATTAATAATTCTAATAAGGCCACAAATATTATATAAATAATAGTTAATTTTGCCATTCAGAAAAAGATGACTGGCAATCACAGTCTAGTTACTCTTCTGCAGAGGGTGAGGAAGTACAAGGGCTGGAGGTGTTCCTATCCCACTCCTTACAACACAGCTGTGAGGGCTCCATGACAAAATAAAACCTAAAGAAAAGGAAGGGAAATGGGGATCATGGTCATAATTTTTTAACTTTCCATGGTCACGGATGATTTATGTACTAACAACAGAATTAAGAATTGATGGGCTATTTTAGAAGCCTTTAGTTTTCTAAACGAACGAAAAAGATGATTTTTTTTTTAAATAAATAAGGTAACACTTTAAAAACCAAACTGAATCAAATTCGTACAGCAGTGGTACCTGCATCCGGGTAACTGTACACCTAGGTTCAGTGTGTTTCTACATAGTAGCTCTCTATGACAGGTTAGAATAACTCCTTTTCCATAAGTGAAAACAAATGTGATACTTGCACAGCACTTTGTGACCCATCCAGATTTTTCGGCTTCATTTTCAGAGGTGGCACTTTGGTGCATGAGCACATGGGTCGGTGATGTTACTCAGGCACCCGGGATCCATCACCCCTTCTGTGCTGCTTTCGCTATTGGTGTCTCAGGGCTTTCCTATTGCGCTGCGGTGCATGTTTGAGGATGGGGCCGTCTCCCCAGCCAGAGTTGGAACCCCTGGTTGACCTCACCTTACATCACTCCCATTACTGTTCACAGAGCTGGGTGTCCAGCAAGCACTCCAGGTGGCTTAATTTATCTGTTAAAATTTCTGGTCCTTGTCTTGTCACCGGTTTTCTAACAAAGTAAAATTGTAAAAGACTGGAAAGAAAGACTAGTTCGAGTTCGTGAGAAGCCTTAAAAATAGACCATTGAAAGTCGCTCGTGTCTTATTACTTCAAAGTACTTCCATGACCTAAATCGGTAGGTGACTGCGGAGTGTGGCCCTGGCGGGGAGGAGACTGGCAGGTTGTCAGCAAACGTGTCTCAGAGCAGGAGTAATGACAGCAGTCCAGGATCTAGAGAAACCGAAACTAGAATCCCAGCTCCCCTGCTTGACTACAAGGGTAGGGGACAAGTGCTCGAACCTTTCAAGGGACTTACAGAGGTGGTTACAACGTGGAAGCACTGGCAGAGCTGGGCGCTGTGCATGGGGCCTGGCAGGACCTTAGGAAGTATCAGCTCACTCCCACCTATGTGTCCATGTCTGTTTATGGCACTCTGTCCTCCTCACCACACACCTCCATCCTCTTCAAAGTCTCCCCTTCCCCGCCCCTCACGCCAGTCAGACACCTGCTGTTTCTGCTGCTCCAATGTTTCCCACATGCTTTTCCTTCTGAGCATCGAGCTGCTACATCAGGGAAATTTCCAAGTGCTTTAAGGGTCACAGAGGATGGAATTCTACCTGCCTAGGAAGGAGGGTGGTCAGAGACCTTCTGGGACAAGGTGACACTGAGGCAGTTTCAACAAACAGTTTACCAACCAAAGAAGCAAGAAGAAAGGGGGCACTTAGGCAGGCCATTGCAGGAAGGGGGAAGAATGGGCTCCCTGCAGTTGGGATGTCTGGAGATTTGTTTATTTGTACGGCTGAGGAATTGGGTGGGGGGGGGGGGCGGGCAACAAATGATGTTGAGCAGATGAACAGGATGAGAGGGGCCTTGCACGCCCAGCACAGTTAGGAAGGTGTCCCCGAGCTGTCTGGCCATGAGAGACGGCTCCTACTATATTCCTTTGTCGTTGTGCTCATGCCTTTATTATAGGGTTTGGCACACTTGGCCCTTGTTATGAGTATTTTGATGAGTCTTAGCTCGTACACGCATGGACAAGTTCATTGATGATGGGGTCTATGTCCTTTCTGTCATTTTCAAGAAGAAAATCTATAGTGTCTTAGACATGGACAGTTCTCAATATATATTTGTCTTGTTGAATTTGTCTATGAATGGGTCCTTTTGAATGAGACACTATGCTTTACTATTTTAAGTAAATTCTTTAAAAGATTATTGACACTGTCGTTTTATTAAAATGATGACAAAAGGGCCTATTAAACTACAGTTAGCTTTACTCCAACTTTTTCTAAATTATATAAATTTTAAATTAGGAGAGTCTAAAGTAGAGAGATAGGTGATTATGATGAGTTTATATTACATTATCCAAACTTTTTTTGCCTTGAACCTATTGTTCACAATAACATATGTCCCTATCAGTATCCATACATATACAGTTTCGATTCAACAAATATTATTGAGCCCCTGCAACGTAGTAGTCATTGTACTTACTGGGGATATAAAAATGTGTCCCCTGTGGTAATTATGTAACAATTTGGCATGTTTATGTTTAAAGTTAAAATAGAAACAGAAGACCTGAGATTCATAGAGCAGGTTATCTAAGTTCACCAACCAGTTAGGGACCAAAGACAGATTCAGACTTTTGTCTCCTGACTTCATATTTGGTGCTATTTCTTTTCTAGTTTTCTATTTCTCAACAGATACCAATATGGCTTATATCTGTGAGCTGTTTCGCCAGGACTTACAAACAACTTATGAGAAGAGGATTTTTACTTGAAAAAAAATGTCAGCTTGCTCTTAAGTGATTAATGATCTTGACATCACTAAGCCCTATGGTTTATCTAACAATGAATCTAGACAGAGGGTTTGATGTGGAGCTTTCTATGTAATGGGTTATTTAATTAATGAAGACAGATGTGAAAGCAGAGGCAGCACACTACTACGAAGGTAAGATAGCGCCCGCTGACTGGTGAACTTAAAGGCCACCAAGACGCATAGCTGTCACAGAACACATGCTTTTTTTTTTTTTTTTTGCAGAAACAGAATCAAACCATTCAGAATCTCACTCAGTAAAACAAGTTGTCAAATTAGAAGCAAGAGATATAGGAAGAGCAAAGAGAAAGAATGAGGCAAATAAATAAAGGCTGGGGTCTGTAAGCATTCAAGATTGATGTGTGTATGCATGTATGTGTGCATTCCAAATACATAACCATTATCAGATATTAATTACAGCGTATGGTATTAATTACAAAGGCTTCGTTCCTCAAGGGAAGAGCTAAATAGTGCAGCATTTCATTCATTTTGCAAAGTAGGAAAGGACATATTTTAGAGATTTTTTAATTCAAAATTGGTTCTTATTTTAAAAGCATCTTTGTGAGTTAAAGTCCTTGATGTGTAAAATTGATAAATGAATCATTTTTGATAAACATAGATGAGAAATGTGACTTCTTTATACTTATTAATTTTAAAATTTCAGTACACAGGTTTCATAGGAATTAAAATGAGTATTAGATGAGATTGGTTAAATGAGCCTCATAGATTTATTGGAGAACAGGCTATCATGTTGGAGTACAAAAAGTTTCCAGATTCATTTGGAACTAAATATTTGAATATGTTGCAATTAGACTTATCTTTTTCTTGCCTTTTCCTTGTTCATCATGAAACTGAAATTCTGCAGATCAGGGACAATCTGCAGACCACTAGAGGGTTCTGCTTTCCTCTTTCCCAGGCCTGAGACTAGACCTGCCCAACATCTGGTGCTCGTGCACCATCTAGTGGCGCTGGAATCACTGCTGCCCGAGTGCAATTTGCTTACTGTACTGCCTTTTAGAAAATACTGTGGCATGTATTTTTAGAAAATATTAAGAATTCTAAACAGCAATGCCAAGTTCATGGGAATATTTTCTTCTAAAATTCACACTTAAATTATTTAATAATTATTTTAATTATTAAAACGAAATGAGAGTAATTCACAGTACATAGTAGTTGTGTATAGCCCAGATTTAAATGACCAATCATTTACATATACTGCATATTTATTTAAATGCACTGCTTCATGGAGAAAAATCGCACACGATTTAGACGAGTGAATAGGAACAATTACCTACTGACAATCACGTGTGTGTATGATTGCTGTAAAAAAACATATATTTGTTTGTTCTCCCCCCTCCTTTTTTTAACAGACCTTAAACAACTTACCACTTGTAGGAGTTAGTTAAGGCACCTAAATATATTTGATCAAATCTTTATGCCATTATTTAAACTGCACAGTTACAAAATAATCTTTAATTATTTTTCTTTTAAAAAGGCATTCTTCAGCATTTTTTTTAACTCTAACTTCCTTGCTAGTATACAGAAAATGTTCCTCTTTCACATTCTTACAAATGTTTCCTTTGCTGTCTAAGTCCTAAATAGAGGACTTGATCAAGTACTCATAAAGCAAAAGATCAATGTTAAAGGTAAAAGTAATGTGACTTGCTCAAAGAAAGCTTCTCATTGCTACTTACTTATCTCCCATAGCATGAGTAGTTCTCATAAGTCATCTGTTACAATCCATAATCCTAAACTTCATATTATTGTCAGTCACACACAAATAACTTGCTCAATATGCCTGAAGCAAAGGTAAGGCTAAGAAGATATTTATTAAAAAGCAAAAGCAAGCCAACCGAATCCCAATAGAACCTGTGTTGATTTCATTTTGAACACGAAGTCATGAAATCTTACAAACAATGGAAAATTGGGAATCAGTATGGGCTCACTTTGAACCAGTGGCAGCAAATAAATCAAGTTTCATTCTTTCTTTTGAAGAATACTGTGCTTTGATAGTTTAGAAAACTACCCCTTGCACAATGTCACTCTGTTAAGTGGATGAATGAATTTGGCATATGGGTTACAGCAGGAATTTCACATAGATTTTTTAATGTAGCTAACGGATCAAGAAATATGGATTAGATGTCGGACAATTAGGTGGATTTTTAATTACTGATTGATGAATTAAGACCCATGTAGATAGATGTTTCTAGGATCAGCTCTCAGAGCTTTTTCTTTGAAGTTGTACTGCTCAATATCTGGCAATAATAGAGAAGCTGGAGGAGAGAGAGACTATACTAACAGTAAGTTGGATGGGAAGAGGGTTCAAAGCTATTTCAATTTAATAGAATAATGGGTCCAAATCAGTAAAATGGATATAGAATAACTGTCTCCCAGACTTGAAGGTGTATGCGCAGCCTTCCCAGTAATGATGCTGGCCTGTGTCTCCTGCAGGGGGTCATCCAGCCTATGGCTACACATGCCCAGGGAGAGGAAACCCACTAAGGCATGCCTCGCTTTACTGCGCTTTGCTTTATTGTGGTTCACAGGTGTTCAGGCCTTTTTTTAAAAAATATATATTTTACTGATTTTTTACAGAGAGGAAGGGAGAGGGATAGAGAGCCAGAAACATCGATGAGAGAGAAACATCAAGCAGCCGCCTCCTGCACACCTCCTACTGGGGATGTGCCCACAACCAAGGCACGTGCCCCTGACTGGAATCGAACCTGGGACCTTTCAGTCTGCAGGCCGACACTCTATCCACTGAGCCAAACAGGTCAGGGCTTTTTTTTTTTTAAGTAACAAACTGAAGGTGAGACTCTCCATCAATTAAAATATTACGACTCACTCTACTGTGGTGGTCTGGAACTGGACCTGCAATATCTCTGAGGTATGCATGTAGTCCTGAAGGAGCCACCATTTGAGGGATGGGTCCAACTAAACATTGCATGTTTAGGTTTGAAAGAAATCAGTTACAGGTACAGGGCATGGACAAGACCTAGCTTTCAGCAGTTTTTCTTTTTCATTTTTTTAATTTAGATGACCTAACAGAAACTCAGCTGTTAAAAGACTTAACATTATCTTTGATTCTGTTAAGAGACGTCCATTAACAAGACCTGTTCCCTCAACTTGTGGTGTGGAAAACTGAAAAAGACACAGTGATAACTTGGAGTATATCTAGAAAAATGTGGCTGAGAGAACTGAGGGTGTCTGGAGAAATGAAGGTGCCAGTGGTTCATGCCAGTGTGATGAGGAGCACCAGGGCCAGGAAGTGAAAATTACAGTGTGATCACTGGAGTTAGCCCAGTCTCATACCACTGTGAGAAACAATTCAACATGGCAAGAGAGGGGATGGTAAGGGTACCAACTTATAACCAGGAGATAAGTAAATTCTGGAGATCTAATGCACAGCATGGTGATTATAGGAAACAAACTGTTCTCCCTAGAGAAGAGAAAAGATAATTACCTGGCACCATAGAGTTGTTAGCTAAGCTATGGGAGTAATCATATTGCAATATATAAATGTATCAAACCAACACATTGTACACCTTAAACTTCTACAATGTTATATGTCAATTATGTCTCACTTGAAAAACACAAATTATTAGTCTAGTTACTAACTCTTTACTGATTTAAAACCCAAGTATCTAATTATCCTATCTAATAAAAGAGTAATATGCAAATTAGGCATCACTCCGTCATAAAGATGGCTGCCCCCATGGCCACAAGAGGCCGCCCCCATAGCCACAAGATAGTGGTGCCCAGTCCGGCTCAGCCCCACCACTGAAGTGGTCAGGCCTATTAGCCAGGCAGGTAACAGGGGAGGCAAGGGGCCCGAGGGGTGGACCAGGTGATCAGAGGGGGCTGGGGGGTCTCCTACCCAGGCCAGAGGCCTTCACCAGAGGCCTCGGGCATGGGCAAGGTCGGAGCTGGTGATCGGAGGGGGCAGGGGCAGAGCCAGTGATCAGAGGGGTATGAAGGTGCCCTACCCAGACATAAGGCCTGGGCCAGAGGCCTCAGGCCTGGGCAGGGGCAAGGCCGGAGATCATAGGGGCCTGGGCTCCGCAGAGGCAGCAATTGGAGGGACAGGGGCAGAGCCTGTGATCGCAGGGGTCTGGGCATTGGTGGAACCAGCAAAGCAGGGGTCTGGGGGTCCCCTGCCCAGGCCTGCAGCCTTGGCCAGAGGCTGCCAGTAGGGCAAGGGCAGCTGTGGCAGGGGCAGGTTCAGAGCCAGTAATTGCAGAGGCCTGGGCTCTGTGAAGCTGGTGATCGGAGGAGCTTGGGGTCTTCTGCCAAGGCCTAAAGCCTTGGCCAGACGTTACAGGCCTGGGTGGGGTGGAGCTGAGTTTGGAGGGGCAGGGGTGGAGCCTGTGATCAGAGTGAACTACAGAGGAAACACCTTTTCTGACTGCTCATTGGCTAAGCTCCATGAATGCCACTGGTAATATTTTTAGTAACTTGGGTAATAAGAATCCCTAAAGGTGATCTAGAGTTTTTCCACCTCACTCCTAGAGAAAAAAATGAAGGTCCACTGCTGGAGGGCTAACTAATGTCATATCCTGCCACATCCAGTTTGGCTCAGTGCATAATGCCCCAGCCTGCTGACTGCAGGGTCTGGCTTCATTCTGACCAAGGGCATGTGCCTAGGTTGCAGGCTCCTCCCTGGCCAGGGCCCAGGGCGGGGAATATTCAGGAGGCAACCAATCAAAGTGTTCCTCTCATTTTGTTGTTTCTCTTTGTCTTTCCCTTCTCTTCCACATTCTCTCAAAATCAATGGAAACATATCCTCAGGTGAGGAAAAGAAGAAAGAAAAAAGAAGAAAGAAAGAAAGAAAGAAAGAAAGAAAGAAAGAAAGAAAGAAAGAAAGAAAGAAAGAAAGAAAGAAAGAAAGAAAGGAAGGAAGGAAGGAAGGAAGGAAGGAAGGAAAGAAAGAAAAGAAAGAAAGAAAGAAAGAAAGAAAGAAAGAAAGAAAGAAAGAAAGAAAGAAAGAAAGAAAGAAAGAAAAAAAGAAAGAAAGAAAGAAAGAAAGAAAGAAAGAAAGAAAGAAAGAAAGAAAGAAAGAAAGGAAAAAAGGAAGGAAGGAAGGAAGACATGTCATATCCTATGAAAGATACATCTTGAAAATGCCTAAAGAAAGTTGTCATTTCTTCATGGTGAAGGGACTGGAGTCCATGTTGATGAAAACACCTTGGTGGCTGCGGTGACTGGCAGTGGCTGCAGCAGTGGGGTGATGGGGCTGGTGGCTTCCCCTGATTAGCCTGGTTGCCTCCCACAAAGGGAGGCCAGACTGTGGCTTAGGCCAGCTTCCCAAGGGGAGCAGGGAGCAGGCCTAAGCCGTCAGTAGGACATCCCCTGAGGGATCCCAATATGTGAGAGGGGGGAGGCTGGGCTGAGAACCCCCTCCCTCAGTGCACAAATTTCATGCACTGGGCCCCTAGTCTACTATACAAAGAATATGCCCTCAGAAATGTCACCCAACTTATTTTGCATAAGAATAAGCTCTCTGACACTCAAAGTGCTTGGAGGTAGATGGGAAAATGATGGCTGTGTGAACAATACTCGAACAGGAACCACACTTGTGCACATAGGAGATGATGACAGCTGCAGCCACAGGTATAAAGGTCAAATCAAAGGTGTATAAGTGTGCAGAAAACAGCACAGCAGTGACCTGATCTCCATGAGATGACACCCATGGGATCCCCCTAGTTAGGAAACTAGATTCTGAGCCATTTGGACCTCAGAAGTCTATGACTCCATTTGAGTAGTAAGCCAAGCTAATTAATTCCACTTCAGCATGCAAGGTTTATATTGCTTTGAATTACAATGTGTACATCATGTCTGCCCTACTTCCACAGAATATGGTAAAACTTGTAATCTAGTAACGCCATGGAGTCATATCCTTTAATGGTACCAAATTAAACCTTTTCCTCATCACTTGGACAAATGGAATAGAGGTGTCCATGTGAAAATAAGGCTAATATATGTTTTAGAAAGTTCAAGGAAAGGAAGGTAATTTAAAATATATGATGACTAACTGAAGAAAGGTCATTCTTTTGTTATTTAAAGAGAAATGATCCCACAAAAGTACTATGACTTGATCATACTATAATTTTGTTCACTATCTAGTGATAAAGTAAAACATGTTACTCTGTTTCACATCTCTATACTCATTCTTTGCCTCAATGATAAAGAAACTGATTCAAAAATAGTACCTAAGAAACAGAAGAACACTTCTACTGGGGAAGCTCAGGATCAATGGAGAGGGAGGAAACTGAGACTCAGTGGAAACGGGGAAGGTACTGGAGGCAGGGAAGGAGGAGGGAAGAGGTAATTTGCAAAATGTGTTGATTATTTTGTAAGTATTAAAAGTATATGCCCTAGCCAGTTTGGCTCAGTGGATAGAGCATCGGCCTGCGGACTGAAGGGTCCCAGGTTCGATTCCAGTCAAGGGCATGTACCTTGGTTGTAGGCACATTCCCAGTAAGGGGTTTGCAGGAGGCAACTGATGGATGTTTCTCTCTCATCAATGTTTCTAATTCTCTATTCCTCTCTTGTAAAAAAAATCAATAAAATATATTTTTTAAAAAAGTATAATGCATTAAATGAGCAAAAAAGTCAACTCCTGATCTTATAATGCTTTTGTGACTTCAGGCAAGCCTCCTCCTGTCATCACTTCATCTCACACACACACATCTACCCAATCCCCCCCCCCACACACACACACGCACACATGCATACCACACGATCCCTGTTTCCACATGGGGAGTCAGGGGCAGTCTCTGGAAAGGAGCTTTGCAAGTGTCTCTTATAAGAACGTGGCTCAAGAATGGCAAAGGACGACTTGAATGGTTTTACTATCTCAGCTGGGAAACGGTTACTATAGTATGGTTATTTATTTTTATTTATTTTTTGTTAATCCTCACCTGAAGATACCTTTTCCATTACTTTGTAGAGACACAGAAGAAATACTTCATTGGTTGCTAAAGTTCACTAAGACTTAAGGATTTTTCAAACGACGGAGGGAAAGCATTCTGCTCAGAAAGGAACTGAACTGAAGAAATGCGTGTGATGACACCATCCCGAACCCTCGTGGCTCAGGAGGAGCAGCCGGCCCTTCGGACTCTCGCTGACCCCGGCGAGAAGCCCTGCAGAGCTGTACCTGTATGTGTCCTCCGATGCGCCTTCAGGTGAGAACTTTTTGTGTACACTTTGTTGCATCCCTCAAAATCACATCTGTGAATCCGCCGTTTTCTGGAGTCTGGGGATTCAGACCGTCTCTGGCGTCTTGTGCTCTCAATACTAAATGGTGAAATGGAACTGGAAAGAGAAAAAATGGAGTTAAAGAGTGAGAAGCACCGCAGCCTGTCTTGGTCCTCGTAGCAGGAGACCTCACAGTCTAAGCTTCACACAGACGCAAGGCCCCGGTCCACATTTCCCAGACACGTTCCACTTCTCAGTCTCAAAGGCAGGCAGTTTTATCTCTTTCTGGTGAGGCACTCCTAGGGAGTGAAAGACATGCTTAAAGCAACAAACAACAAGACAAAAACAAAACCTAAATGAAAGCAGTGGCAGGTGAGTTGATCCTCATTATCGAGTAAGAAACAAGCTGGGGGTGTTGCAATTATACCTTAAAATTGTGAACTTCTGAACATGCGTATAGAGAATATTCTAGGAAGTCCTGCTATAGACAAGTGACCAAAATGAAAGCATTGAATAAGGAACACGAGGGTCTGAACTGCATGTGACAACAGAAAATCGTGTGAAATCACAATGTACGTTTCAAAACAAATGAGGTCGGGCTGAAAGAAGTACATCCGTACATCAATTACATGACTCATGACAAGCTATTTCTGTTTGGTAAAATGCACCTGACATTTAACTTTTACAGTTGGTGGTTTTTCACGGTGAGGAATAAAGTTCATTGTATTTAAAGATTAGCTGTACCACCATTAAGGAAAAAAAAGTTTAACTATGAAATTTGGCCCCAACTTGCACGTTGCTTAATCTTAATGCCATGGTAGAAAAACAGGATTAGTTTGTAACACCAAGTAATTGATTAACATGCACTTCTTCAAACCTTAATCTCTTCTGATTGCGATAGAAATGAAGAACATGACTCATGTTTTGTTATTCATGAAGTTTAAAAAAATTATAGTGAAATAGAATTAAATATGTCTACTATACTACAACATACTTCTGCTATAACAAATTTACCGCTGTTGATATTTTGACATATTTCCTTACAGTTTTCCCATGTGTTAATGGTTTAAAAATGTATTTTGTATTAATAAATCACCTTTAAAATAAAACCCTGTACATTACAGCCAGAGATAAATCTCCTTTGTCTTCCACAATCAAGCAGATCCCTTCATCTCCTCTATCATCAGTTTTCTTTAAATCCTTCCAATTCTTTTAAATTATGCTTACTTACCCATATTTGCATTCACAAAAACTCAGAATATTGCTTTGTGCTTTTTAAGAGATAAAATAATACACTGTTCACATCGTTCTGAAAATGGTTTTTCATGCAACATTAAGCATTTGAGATCTGTCCATGTTGATAGGAACACAGCAGTTTATTTATTTGAAGTACTATGTGTCATGATTGATTCTAAGATGATTTTTTCAATATTTTAATGTTGCCAAAATTAGGATTCTTTAAAATTAGTAGCTTGTCATAGTTTAACTGGCATACCGTTTTTTTTCTCTAGTAATGGTACATAAACCAATTGTGCATTTTTCAATAGATGACATTTTAACTTATGTCAGGAGTTGGTAAACTTTTTCTGTAAAGACATAGATAGTAAATATTTGATTTGCATTTTGAGAGCCAAACAGTCTATGTTGTAACAAATCAACTCTGTAATTATAGCTTGAAAGTAGTTATGCACAAAATATAAACAAATGAGTAAGCTATGTTCCAGTAAACTTTATTTATAAAACAAAGAGTGGGTCCATGGGCTTTAATTGGTTGATACCTGACTTAGATGAAATATGATAATAGTCCAATGTATATTCATTCCAGAGATTTGTTTGTTTGTTTGTTTGTTTATTTTTGTTAATCCTCACCCAGGGATATGTTTCCATTGACTTTTAAAGAGAGTGGAAAAGAGGGGGAGAGACAGAGATAGAGAAATATTGACGTGAGAGAGGCACATCGATTGGTTGCCTACTGCATGCACCCGAAAAGTGGTTGGGGACCAAGCCTACAACCAAGGTACCAGCCTTTGATCAGAATTTAACATGTGATCCTTCCAAGAGCCCATGCTCTAACCACTGAGGAACCAGCTAGGGCCATCCAAGAGTCTTAAAATCCACTTCCAAAGTGATGGACATAAGATTCTTTCTTTTTAAATTTATTTATCTTTATTGTTGAAAGTATTACATATGTCCCCCTTTTTTCTCATTGACCCCCTCCATCCCGCATCTGTCATCCCCTAAGGCCTTCACTACACTATTGTCCGTGTCCAGGGGTTATGCATATATGCATATGTTCTTTGGTTAATCTCTCCCCATCAACTCCCCCACCCCTCTTAACTCCCTTCTGAGATTCATCAGTCTGTTCCATGCTTCTGGATCTATTTTGTTCATCAGTTTGCTTTTGTTCATTGGATTCTACATATGAATGAAATCATGAAATACTTGTCTTTCCCTGACTGACTTATTTCCCTTAGCAAAATACTCTCCAGGTCCTTTCATGCTGTTAGGTTATTTCTAACATTTGACTATAACATTGTTCCAATCAACTTTTCAAATTTACTTTTCTAAAATATATTTATTGGTTTTTAGAGGGGAATGGAAAGGGAGAAAGAGAGAGACATCAATGTGAGAGCAACATCCATTGGCTGTCTCCTGTACACCCCCTCCCTGGGATCAGAGCCTGCAGCCTGGGCATGTACCCTGACCAGGAATTGACCTGGCAACCTTACAGTGCACTGGATGATGCCCAACCAGCTGAACCACACTGGCCAGGGCCCATCAACTGGTTTTAAATGTCTCCTTCTACACATGTGCCTTTGAAGTTTTCAATATATCTTTTTACTTGTAATAAGATTCAGTAGCTAAAGCTTTATATTATTAGATAAGTTACAATAGAAATGATGTTTATCGACTGTGTCTTAAACAGTTTTATGTAAGATCTCTATTAGTAGAATGAAGGAAAAAAAAGAGTTATCTAAGCCACCTTTTCTAGCCTGCTTATCAGTCAATGTGGATTTTTCGTTTTCTACATAATTGACTCAGTTGCACGGATTGTAGTCTATTGGGAAAAGAGTTAAAATGTATGTCTGGCACGCTCATAAAAGAACAGCTTTAGTTAGTCCTCACAAGGCTGTGGTTCTTGTGAACAAATAAGATTATATGTGTGAAAATAGGGCAACATTTCCTCAACATCAGTCATGACAATAAATATGGATCTTGGTACTGGAGACCTCAAAAACAGAAACTTTTATGTTGTGATATGTTTGCCATCTTCTAAATTGAGAAAATATGGTTTTTGTTGCCTTCAAATTATAACTTAAAGTCTAAAATAAGAGCACTTTTTTTGTACACTACTTTATATATACTAACTAGAGGCCTAATGCATGAAAATTTGTGCAAGAGTAGGCCTTCCTTCCCCCGGCCGCCGGCACTGACTTCTCTCCAGCACCTGGGACCTGGGCTGCTCCCTCCTCCACTGCCTGCAGGTGCCTGGGACCTGGGCTGGCTTCCCTCCAGCCCAGCTTTGTCAGGAAGGACATCCAGAATGATGTACAGAAGACGTCCGGTCTAATTAGCATATTGCCCTTTTATTATTATAGATGTGAAGAAGTCTAAATCTTACTATGCATAATTACACACATATTGTTTTGTAGTTGATTTTCTATTTCTCTTGCTATGTATTGGTGCATATAGTGAAAAGTGAGCAATAAATCTGAAATCAAAACCAAGTAACTACTGAGCAGGTCTACAAGGGACCAAAGCAGAATGCTGCTATACAGTCGATCGACCACTGGACTATATGTCAGGCAGAGGAAGGAGAGCAAAGGCTACAGAAATTACTATGAAATTACTTTACTAAAGAGAAATTTTTTTGGGACATTATAATGAACATTTTATCTGTGCAATAAAAATGAAAATATTTTTTAAAAAGGTATATGCAATAAATAACTACACCCAACAAAGCTGGACTTAAAAGGACACATGATGGTAAGAATACTCCTTGGCTCCCCTTTTTAAATGTCAGAGTTATCCTCATATGTCAAAGAAACTTTGGCTGGGCTGTACCTTTCAGAACTACTTATTTGATCTCTGTGGAAAAGTAGGAAGGTAAGTGGGGCTGAGGGAAAAAGGGATCGGAAGTGCAGAAGAACTTAAAGGACACAGGGAAGAGGAGAGGACAGTCCAAGGCCACAGAGGTCTGCTGTTGTACTAGGGTCCACAGCATATTCCACAATTGGCTGGGTCTGTTAGAAGACAACCATGGGTAGGGAGGTTAGCCAGTTAATTCCATGGCAAGAAATGTGCAGTCAAGATGCTGGTACCAAGTCCATTTATAACTCTAGAGCAGTGGTTCCCCACCTTTTTTTGGTCATGCTCCGCCAACGCATCTTTAAAATCCTGATGATCCCCTGTGACACAGAATTCTTATTATTGAAAAAGTGAAGTCCTATTCACATAGAAGAAGTCTAAAAGGCCATTAACTTGGTCTAAACAAGGTTCCAAAGAATATGATATCCATGAAAGAGAAAAATAAAAGAATACAAGGACAGTTGAAGTACTGAGGAAGAAATCACTAAGAAATTGTTTAAAAATATAATATGAAGTGATATAAAAATATCAAATAAAGTTTCAAAACATATAATAGAGAACTGAAAAGCATAATATGTCACAATATATATGAGACCCTTAGAACCATAAGAAATGCAAAAAATTCACTATTAATAACTCATTCTCGAATTGTCTCCCTTAAAAATCACATTGCTCCCCATGTTGGGAGTCACTGCTCTAGAGCCTATTATGGACATCAAAGAATTCTTATTAAATAGGATGAATGAAGAAATGAAGGAGCGTTTTAAGTCAGGCATTCCTAATTTTTAATTTAATATAATCAAAAAATTAACCCCTGTGATTAATTTATTTTCACTAGGATCCTTTGATTGTAAACCTTCAGATAATGGTTCCTGAATTCCTTGCTCTAACTCTCCCTCTCATTTACCTAAGTTTCATATTTTAAGTGCTATTCCAAAGTGGCTACAAAATAGAAGGGAATGTGGGTAACCATTAAAATTACATGCACCAGAAGAAGAGAGAAAGAGCAAGGGAGTGAGAACCTATTTGAAGAAATGACTGAAAACCTCCTTACCCGGGTGAAGGAAAAAGACACATAAGTCCAGGAAACAAAGAGAGTTCCAAACAAGATGAATGCAAAGAGGCCCACACCAAGACACATCATAATTAAAATGGCACAGGTTAAAGACAAAGAGAGAATCTTAAAAGCAGCAAGAGAAAAGCAATTAGTTACCTAGAAGGGATCTCCCATAAGACTTCCAAGTGAAATTTTACAGGCCAGAAGGGAGTGGCAAGAAATATTCATTGATGAAAAGCAAAACTTACAACCAAGATTACTCTACTCAGGAAAGTTAACATTTTGAATCAAGGGAGAGATAAGGTTTCTCAGACAAGAAAAAGCTAAAGAGTTTATCATCACCAAATCAGTATTATAAGAAATGTTAAAGACTCATCTTTAAGACGAAGGGACAAAAAATATGTATAATAAAATGGCAATAAATACATGTCTACCAACAACTACTTTAAATGCAAATGGATTAAATGTTCCAATGAAAATATATAGGGTGTCTCAATGGATAAAAAGACAATACCATTACATATGCTGTCTATAAGAGACTCACTTCAGATTGATAAACACATATAAGCTGAAAGTAAAGGGATAAAAAATGATATTTCCTAAAAATGGAAACAAACAAAAAGCTTGGGTAGCAATACTTATACCAGACAGAAGAGGCTTTAAAACAAAGGCTATAAAAGAGACAAAGAAGAACCCAGCAATTCCACTTCTGAGTATTTATATGAAGAAATCCAAAATACTAAATCAAAAAGATATATGCATTCATATGTCCACTGCAGTATCACTTACAATAGCCAAGATATGGAATCAAGCTAAGTGTTCATCAATAGATGAGTGGGTAAAGAAGAAGTAGAGCATATATATAGTACAATGGGAAAGGACTCGGTCATAAAAAAAGAATGAACTTCTGCCATCTGCAACAACATGGATGGACCTAGAGGGTATTGTGCTGTGTGAAATAAGTCACACAAAGACAAATGTCATATGATTTCACTCATATGTGTCATCTAAAAAAACAAAATAAACAAACAAGCAGAATAGATACAAGAGAACCTTTTGATGGGTGTCAGATGGGAGGGCGTGTGGGTGAAAAAGTTGAAGAGATCAAGAAATAAAAACTGGTAGTTACAGAATAGTTCAGGAGAATGTAAAATATAGTGTAGAGAAAGAATATATCTAATCTAATAAAAGAGAAACATGCAAATTGACTGAACGACCAGACCAGCAAAACAACTGTCCAGACAACCTTCTGGATGACCATGGTATGATATGCACTGGTGCCAGGCCAGCCAAGGCGGGTGCGATGCGATTGGTCTGGGGGCCCTGCCATTGCCCCATGATCACCCTGCAGAGGGAGGCTCAGGGCACCAGCTGGCAGGGTGGATGATCGAGGGGGTGGAGGGGCTCCGCAACTGCCCCAAAGAGGGAGGCCCAGGCTGAGGGCATTGTGACAAGTAAACGGAACCTCCCTCTGTGGGGTGATCCATCATGGTGCCCCACAATTGATCTCCCTGTAGAGGAAGGCCCAGGTCAGCCAAGCGATTGCACCCAACGCCTGCTGCCTGGAGAGAAAGGCAACCGGTGGTGGGGGAGGGGAAGGCAGCGCTGCATAGATGGCAAACAGTTAAAGCGGCAGGAGCAGGGCAAGCTGCCCGCAGCTGGGGGAAAGCCCCGATAGGCCCTGATCGCCAGCCAGGCCTAGGGACTCTTTCCAAGGGGTCCTGGAGAAGGCGCAGGCCGGGTTGAGGGACACCCCCCCGCAAACCCCCAGTGCACAAATGTGTACCGAGCCTCTAGTTCAATAATATTGTAATAACTATGTACCATGTGAGATGAGTAGTAGTTTTATCAGAGTGATCACTTCTTAAGTTATATAAATACCTAATCACTGGTTTGTACACCTAAAATCAATATATTATTCTGCACATTAACCGTAATGGAAAAATAAAAAAAATATTTAAAACATCCTATATGTACATGAGTACCTCAGTTCTTTGCTCTAAGTCCAAGAGAAGGGCATTGGAAAGCATCGTTTACAATTAAAATTCTCAGTGGGAGGCCACTGAGATCCCTCTGAACATGTATAGGATGCTAAAATAAAAATCTTCGCCCTGACCAGTTTGGCTCAATGGATAGAACATTGGCCTGTGGACTCAAGGGTCCTAGGTTCGATTTCGGTCAAGGGCATGTACCTTGGTTGTGGGCTCATCCCCAGTTGGGGGTATGCAGGAGGCAGCTGATCAATGTTTCTCTCTCATCGACATTTTTAACTCTCTATCCTTCTCCCTTCCTCTCTGTAAAAAAATCAATAAAATATACTTAAAAATAAAAAATAAAAAAATAATAAAAATAAAAATCTTCCCTTTGATCCTAGTTAGCATCTAGGTAACTGGCAAAGGGTGAAGGAATAATCCTTTCTCTCAGCAATGTCATCCTGTCCTGTCTCACTCCAGGGCTCAGAAGCATGGCTTTTGGTAACAGAATAGCTACAATGACACTTTGGGTGTTTCTATTCCGCCCAAGCTTTCCAGGCAATATTCACTTTGTTAAAAGGCACTTAAGATATCCTCAACTGCATGAAAACTGACCTCTGTGCTTCAAAAGCTGGCCTTGTTCTGAAGCATGGGATACGCAGGTAAGTACTGCCTATGCCATCATAGGATTCTTCCAGTAATGCTTAGTCATGAGCATAGTATGATGGGAACGGTAGAGGAAAACAGGGCTAGTGTGTTCCCGGAAAATGTACTAAACACATCTGTACGGCTCCAAGAAATGATAACTAAAGACCCACTCCCTTCCTCAGAAGGTGAGACTATTAAGAATAGGGAAGGAATGCCCGAGGGGGCCTCCTAGGCACTGCGTGGGTAATAATTAGATCTAGAGAGAACAGACGAGTGAATCATGACTTCAGTTGCACAATAGTCCCAGTTGGAATGGCAGGTTAAATTAGAATTAAATCCAGAGAGGCCTGAAAAGTCACATCCAGGAACAGCTCTATTTAAATAGAAGGCACCGCATGACTGCCATGAAAGAAATTAAGGTTAACTGTAATCAGCAGGTAATGAAAGACCATTTGTCACGTGTGACCTTAGTGGGGTGAGATGCCCTTCACTGAAATTGGAGTTTCTGTAAGAGTTAAAAAGAAAAAAATGTCAGGACATTCTTTTAAGGCCAGAAAGAGGGCACACACATCAGAAATTTTAAAGCCAGAGCAGAAAACAGTGGACTAGAAGGTACACTAGTAGATTCACACAGACAATCTCAACAGGACTGGGAACATGCTTGAGGATGACAATGACAACTGACATTCAGTGAATGCTCACCACGTGCCAGGCACAGCTCTCGATGCTCTTAAGATTCAAACAACTCTCCGAGGCTATTCTTACCATCCCTACTTCACAGATGAGAAAACGAAGGCACAGAGAGGTGAGGTCAAGGCCAAAACAAATAGGCGGCCACACCGAGGTTTATTTGAACCCAAGTAATTGACTCTAGACCCCAATTGTAGTTATTGGATTCTCCTGACTCAGATACATGGAAGATAAACCAGTATCTGATAAAATATGAAGAAGTAACAAAATAATCTGTATCATTTCAGTTTTCCCTCTAACCCAATTATAGAAAACAAAAGCCCATAAAAGCATTTGAAAATGTAACCTGCTAAAAGAAGGCATATATATATATATATATATATATATACACATTTCTCTTGAGAATTTTAAGGTAAACTGGTTCATAAATACTGACAGTGGCATTAGGTACTCAGTATAACTATTTAATACTAATCTACCTATGGAAATACTTTCTTAAGGTTGTTGTAAAATATATACTTAAAAGCAGGGGAATAAATGTTTTTAGAAGGCAGAGTTGGGCAGTGCTGTGCAACTGTCTTCCTTCACCATCAAAGGCACTGAACTAGTTTCTTCCCTGTAATGCCAGTTAATTATGATTGTACTAAAAAGGATTCTAAGTTGTCTGCACAATGGAAGTGCCTTAAAGGAAGGGGACCATGCCCTAACCAGTGTGGCTCAGTGGATAGAGCATCAGCTTGTGGACTGAAAGGTCTCAGGTTTGATTCCTGTAAAGGGCATGTACCTTGGTTGCAGACACATCCCCAGTAGGAGGTGTGCAGCAAGCAGCTCATTGATGTTTATCTCTCATCGATGTTTCTAACTATCCCTCTCCCTTCCTCTCTGTAAAAAATCAACAAAATATATTTTTTTAAAAAGGAAGGGGACCATTCAGTTTTAAAACGTATATTTAGTACTCTTTTCCAAAGATCATTTTAAAATTATTTTGAATAAAACATTAATATCACCTACTGGAATTATGAATTAGTTGCTGACATGTACATAAGAACTACTTTTGTGCTAGTAAATCAAACACCACAGTGGCAATAAAATATCAAGGCCACAAGTCAAAAAAAAAAAAAGTTAATGAGACTTTCACTTAACCAGAAGTTCCCTTTGTGGAACTTCCCTTTTTGGAACTAGAGATTCTATTCATGTGGATAAGCCAGAGATTTCCTTTCTTTCTTTCTTTGCAGGCTTTCTCTTAGCCAGCAGATGGCTCTCAGATGCAGGAATCTTTGTACTTACCTTCCATACAATAACAGACTCTACCTAGCTCCCATCAAATCACGTCAATTTCTTTTCTGATATTAATTGAGGGAAAGGTGCCATTTAAACACACTCACTATCTAGTCCTCAGAAGCTACTTTCCGAGGCAGTGCGGACTCACCAGCATGGAGTCCGCTTCCACTCCCAGCCGCAGATTCCTGGAAAACTACTTTTGAACAGATTGAAATTGTAAGGTTAGTAGCTACCAACCTTTCCAGGAGCTGTGATAAAGCATTCCACTACTTCATGTTCAATGCGGAGTCAATAAAAATGAAGTGATTTTCAAAAATCTATAAACCAAGACTACCTTTGCTAAAATGTGTCAAAAAGCTCATTATCAGCACATATTCAACTAGAACTTGGTACATTTTATTTTAATAAAAAAATCTACTAATTAAAAGACAATTGATTTACAAATGAGTCTGTTTTCGGTCAAGTCTGTAGATAGATTCACAGTATATCATGATTCTGCTTAAATGTAACAGCTACTATTAAGTATTTTCCATCACTTTATAGACTATTACAATACTCAAAATTGTTACAGGCTTCAATTCCTGTTCCTTTCTTGTTTTGATATTAGCATGTAAAATCATAAGCTGTACTAAGCAAAAGGTTTAAAGACAAAACAAAAAAATGGCATTAGCTGTGAATGCTTTTATTAACTTTACTAGGGGCTTGGTGTACAAAATTCGTGCACTGGGGGGGGGGGTCCTCAGCCCAGCCTGCCCCCTTTTACATATTGGGAACTCTCAGGGGGTGTCCTACTGACAGCTTAGGCCCGCTCCCTGCTCCCCTGGGGGAGCAGATCTAAGCCACAGTCTGGCCTCCTTTTGTGGAAGGCGACCAGGCTAATCAGGGGAAGCCACCAGCCCCATCCACCCCACTGCTGCAGCCAGTGCCGGTCACCGCAGCCACCAAGGTGTTTTCATCAGCATGGACTCCAGTCCCTTCACCATGAAGAAATGACAGCATTCTTTAGGCATTGTTAAGATGTGTCTTTCATAGGATATGACATGTCTCCCTTCCTCCCTCCCTTCCTCCCTTCCTTTTTCCTTCCTTCTTTCCTTCCTTCCTTCCTTCCTTCCTTCCTTCCTTCCTTCCTTCCTTCCTTCCTTTCTTTCTCTCTTTCTCTCTTTCTCTCTTTCTCTCTTTCTTTCTTTTTTTCCTCACCTGAGGATATGTTTCCATTGATTTTTAGACAATGTGGAAGAGAAGGGAAAAACAAAGAAAAACATCAATGTGAGAGGAACACTTTGATTGGTTGCCTCCTGCATATGCCCTTATCTGGGTCCAGGCCAGGGAGGAGCCTGCAACCTAGGTACATGCCCTTGGTCAGATTTGAACCTAGACCCTGCAGCCAGCAGGCTGAGGCATTATGCACTGAGCCAAACTGGCTAGGGCAGGATATGACATTGCTTAGCCCTCCAGCAGTGGACCTTCATTTTTTTTTTCTCCAGGAGTGTGGCGGATAAACCCTAGATCACCTTTAGGGATTCTTATTACCCAAGTTACTAAAAATATCACCAGTGGCATACAGGGAGCTTAGTCAATGAGCGGTAAGAAAAAGTGTTTTCTCTGTAGTTCACTTTGATCACCAGCTCCACCCCTGCCCAGGTCTGTAACCTCTGGCTGAGGATGCAGTCCTCAGCAGGGGAGCCCCAGACCCCTGAGATCACTGGCTCTGCCCCTGCCCCGGCCTGCAATCTCTGCCTGAAGCTTCAGGCCTGGGCAGAAGACCCCCAAGTCCCTTCGACTGCCAGTTTTCACAGAGCCCAGGCCTCTTGATCACCAGCTTTGCCCCTGCCCCACTGCAGCCTGTGGCCAAGGCTGCAGGCCTGGGCAGGAGACCCCCAGCCCCCTCTGATTGCCTGTTCCGCCCCTCGGACCTCCTGTCTCCCCTGCCACCTGCCTGGCTAACAGGCCTGACCACTTCAGTGGTGGGGCTGAGCTGGACTGGGTGCTGCCATCTTGTGGCTATGGGGGCAGCCATCTTTGTGATGGAGTGATGCCTAATTTGCATATTACTCTGTAATTAGATAGGATGATGAATGTAGATGACAAATTGAGAGAGGATTGTTTGTTAACCAAGAGATCCATTTCAGGTATACAGTACCTACTCAAATTTGCTACTTTTGGGGAGAAAACTCTATGCATTTCAAATACTTTACCCCATAAAATCAGTCCATAATTTAGGGAGAAACAAGGGCTCTGAAACAAGAGTGAATTTCTGAATTAAACTGAACATTAAGTGGAAGACACATAACTTATTGAAGTTTTCCACAGAATTTCTTCAGAGGACATTGCGATTTGAATTATTGTCTATGCCAGGAGTTATAGCTTCACGATTATTTGAACCTTAAAAAGTCTTTATAGGGCCCAACAGGATTATTTGAATCTGAATGTCTTCAAGGAAAGCCCTATTCTCCCCAGGCTGGCATGAGTGCTACCACTGCCCACTGCCTTAAAGGGCAGCACTTTACATTTATCTTACTAGAGTGGCCCTTGAACCCATCTCATTTTGAGACTCTCTAGAACTGTGATAAGTTAGAAAAGTGAGTTCTCCTTATTTAATTAAAGATAAACTTTAAAATCCTCAAGCATGAAGACTGTTTGATGCATGCCTTTCTAGAAATTGGCCTATTGGTCACTACCTGAAAGTGTGAAGGGTAGGAAAGGGAAGAAGTAGCGTGGGGACAGGGTCAACCTCATGAGGACTTTACCAAGTGCATTCACTGAAGTCTCACCTTAACAGGGCTCTATGGCAGAATTTGATATAAAGAGGCGAACTTTTCCATATCGGAAGGATCTTATTATAAGGCAGATTCACTAATAAGGTAGACCTTTAAATGTAATCCTGGCGAGGACAGTACATAATAAGACTGTGTTTTAAATATTAAAAAAAACATATGAAATGTTCCAACTATACAGTTCTAATGAGATACTGTAATGTAACCATAAATAAACTTTGGAAGTGACCATCAAAACAGGCCTCTGTCTACTTTATGCTGATCATTAAGCAAGTCTATGTTACACTAGAGATTTGTTCTGTTAAAGAGCACTGGAATTATATCAGTTAACTATCTGCTACTTAGGCTGATATAAATTATTAAAACAGATTTTAGTGCTTGTATGGGAATATATTCATATCAAGACCAAGTAAAACTCATTGGTAATGTTCAACTTGAGTTTTCGTTGGCCAAAAGGGTGGTTTGGTGCCTTAAATAGGCATTTCTCAAAATGTGCTCATATTTAAATTTTGAAGACAAATAAAAATCTTCTCATATATTGGAGAAAATATTTATCTGTGTTTTATTTTCCTTCTGGAAAACTTTAATTTTTGAATACTCTGCCAAATTAATGTTGGAAAAGTAAGACGGTAAATCAATGTGATCAAATTCATATTTAAAAGACATTTAGAAGATGAGGAAACGAGGTTCAGAAAGCTAATTAAATTAGTTACTGTGCTAAGGCCATACAATAACATAGTAGCAGAGTCGAAGCCAGGTACCATTTCCTGACTCCTCAAACCAGCACTTTCCTACTCTCCAATAAGGTTGAAGGAAGGTCTGTGTTATAATTTTCACTTAGGAAGAACATATGAATTTTTACTTATGAGGAAAAATCTGCTTGGCAACACTGATTTTTTTTTTTTAAATTAAATAGTGAGAACTGAAATTCCTACCCTATTTACTATTTTGCTTTGGCTGCCAGGACACTCAGCCACAAATAGCCTAAGATTTGCTGTGTTTATTTTCCACTTGAACTTCCAACCACAAACTGTTTAATTTTAAATAGTAATTTTTAAATGTATGTCTTATGAAATTCTTTCTGAACTACAGAAAGTATTACTGATAAGAAAAAAAAAAAACTACCAGAACATGCTGCTCTTAAAAGTGTGGAAAAATTATGTGAGATTTAAATCTGGGTTTTAATATGAAGACTTCTAAATTAAAGTTTTGTGATTAATAAGCTCATATTATTGTCTTTAAGAAAAAGACTCCACAAGAATCCTATTTTTTTTAGTAGCTATTCCTATAGGGAAAACATAAGCTATAATCTGAAAATCTAAACATGAATTATAGCTTATTACAATTTATTAGCTATGGCATCTTAGACATTTAATTTCTTTGATTTTCATATTTTCGTGTTCAAATGTGGAGGTGCAGGAAGATTAGCCTAGAGTAATATAAACCTGACTGTCACTCAATGTCCAATATATCTCTAACATTTCTTAAACTTCAGCCCCTTCTTTTTCCTCTTTTGTTTAATAACTTTATTAGTATACTAGTGGCCCAGTGCACAAAATTCATGCACATTAAAAGGGAATTAATTAGAGGAAATATTTTAATATTGCTATTTGCCCTTTCTCTATAACAGAAGTGTCAGAGATGAAAGAAAATTAGGAAAAATGTATATGAAAATCTTCCTCCTGTCAGAGTCTTGGGTGCACCATGGGACCCAGAATCAAGTCCCGGCCCACCCCATGTGCCTCAAAATCGCACGAGACCCAGACCTGGCCACCCCCCTTCCATTGGGCTAGATCTAGACATAGCTGATCCCACCATTGTCAAGCCCCGCTTGGCGGGGTGTGCATCCTCAGGTCCCCTGGCCCATAGCCAGGGTGGGGGGTGCAACTTGAGATCCAGCAGCCTGGCACTGGGGTGAGGAGTGCAGCCTCAAGTCCCCCAGCCCAGGCTGGGTCAGGGCTCATGCTTTGAGGTCCCCTGTCAAGTCCCGCTGGGCGGAGGGGGGGTGCACCTTGAAGTCCCCCGTCAAGCCCCGCTGGGTGGGGGGCACAGCCTCAGGTCTCCCGGCCTGGTGCTGGGAAAGGGGAACAGTCTCAAGTCCCTCATAAAGCCCTGTTGGCCAGGGGGTGTGGCCTGAGGTCCCCCAGCCTGGGGCAAGGGGAGCAGCCTGAGGTCCCCTGGCCCAGCACTGGGGCGGGGGCCACACCTTGCAGTCCTCCATTAAACCCTGCCAGGCTGGGGATATAGCTTGAGGTCCCCTGTCAAGCCCTGCCAGGCAGGGGGCGCGGCCTGAGGTCCGCCATCAAGCCCCGACAGGTGGGGTGTAAAGCCTGAGGTCCCCAGGCCTGGCACCAGGATGGGGGGGCACAGCCTGAGGTCCCCTGTCAAGCCCCATGGGGGTGGGGAGGGGGTGCAGCCTCAGGTCCCTGATTATTCCTTAAGGATCGTTACAGGAACTCCGCCTCCACTGTGGATGCAGCCACCTTGTGTTATGGAAACCCCGCCTCCGCTGTGGGCACAGCCATCTTTGTGGCAGAGTGATGGTCAATTTGCATATTCCTTCTTTCTTATATAGGCTAATTCACATACCATAACGTGGACCCTATAAATTATACAATTCAGCATCATTCATTACGTTCTCAATGCTGTAGAACCATCACCTCTATCTAAGTTCCAAAATATTTTCATCACCCAAAAGGACACTCAATCCTTGTTAGCAGTCATTCCACCTTCCCTTGGCCCAAGGCAACTGCTAATATACCTACTGTGTCTATGGATAAGCTTATTTTGGATATTTACTAAAAACAGAATCATACAAATATGTGGTTTTCTGTGTCTAACTTCTTGAATTTGGTGTAAAGTTTTCAAGGTTCATCCATGTTGCAGCATGCATTGATTTTTTAAAAATATATTTTATTGATTTTTTACAGAAAGGAAGAGAGAGGGATAGAGAGTTAGAAACATCAATCATCTGCCTCCTGCACACTCCCCACTGGGGATGTGCCCGCAACCAAGGTACGTGTCCTTGACTGGAATCGAACCTGGGACCCTTGAGTCCACAGGCTGACGCTTCATCCACTGAGGCAAACCAGTTAGAGCATGCATTAATATTTTATTCCACTTTATAGTTGAACTAGGGGCCCGGTGCACAAAAATTTGTGCACTCGGGGTGGAGGGAGTCCCTCAGCCCGGCCTGTGCCCTCTCACAGTCTGGGACCCCTCAGTGGATGTCCTATGATGGCCCCAGTCTGCCAGGCGCCTTCTGTGTGTGTGTGTATGTGTGTGTGGCCACTGGGGACCTACCCCCAGCCGCATCTGTGGCTCGGAGCAGTCCTCCTGTGTGTGTCTACCTGCTGGGGACCTGCCCCCAGGCACACCATCAAGGCTTGGAGCAGGCACCCCCTCTATGTTGATCTCTCAGACTCTTGCCCTCCCCTGCATGTTGTTCTCTTTTTTGAGCTGTGACCAGGGCTGGGTGCTGCCTGCCTCCCAAGCTTGCCTACTGCCCATCTTCCTCC
>PVJC01017163.1:0-32833 GCA_004026665.1 Murina feae
GAGTGGCGGCCGCCATGTTGGCTGGGCTAATTTGCATACAGCCACTCTGATTGGCTGGTGGGCGTGGCTTACCCTGTCTCGGAGAAACGGTTAATTTTAATATTTCGCTTTTATTAGTTTAGATGAATTCATTTATATGAAGTTCTAGAACAGGTAAATCTAGCCTATGGGTGTTGCAGGAATAAAAATAGTGATTGTCTTGTGAGTGAAGGGCAGGAGCATGGATTGACTAACAGGGTACATGAGGGAACTTCCCAGCATTGAGAAGGAAAACAGGGGGGCAACTTTGGGGGCTTACAGCCTAGTTAAGTGTCTAGTTAAACAGTAATTTTACAAGATCCATTCTAACTGACTTTGCAGAGCTGCAAAGCCCACCCCGAGGGGCCCACCACAAGAAGATATATATATATATATATCAAAACCTCCCCACATTGGTAGTTCAGGCTTTGGATCTGACTCCCCTGGACTAGCAGTGCTGCATGATAAAGGTTTACTTTCCTGGTTCCTCTGAGTGCTGGCTGATCATTCATTCTCCTGAGCCATTTGAACGGCTGCCACAACAGCATGACAGTGATGTTTCACACTTCGTTAAGGTTTGGTTGCACAGGTGAACACATTTGTCAGAATTTATCAAAGTGTACACTTAGTATTGGTGTTTCTATATGATTTAAGTTTTACCTCTAAAGAAAAAAGGAGAACTTGAACTCCAGTGTAGGAGCAGACAAACGTTTCTTAAAGGGCCAAATCATTTAGACTTTGTGGACCATACGGTCTCTTCAACCACTCAAATCCAAGTTTGCAGCACAAAAGCAGCCACAGACAATTTGTGAATGAATGGGCCTGGCTGTGTAAAAAACAAAACAAAACAAAACAAAACAAAACAAAACACACACACACACACACACACAAACAAACAAACACAAACTAATAAAAGCCAACAACTTTATTTACAGAAACCAGAAAATGCCCCAAGGCCATAGTTTGTTGACTTCATGCTTTCATTTGGGGTAAAGTGATTTCTGCCACTTTCTTTGAATGCATTGAAGATATGATGGATTGAGGAATGAAGAGGTAGGTAGATGAATAGCTATTTGGTAAAACAAATATAGTTATTTGAGTTGTATTACTGAAGTAGTAAATATATGGTTATTCCCAGCAAACTTTTTCAACTTTTGCATATCCTTGAAAATGTTTATAATAAACTGCCAGAGGGAAATATTAGACAAATAAAAAATAAGTGGGCACATGGATCTTGCTTATAGCTTACTGAGGAAAGCAGAGTTAATATGGCCATGAGTTAACACAGTATAGATGAGACTTTTAAAGTTCAAAAAAATGCCCAGCAATGAGTCACTGCAGGTGTGGCTCCGGAGCAGAGCAAAGGGCTGCAGTCCTAGGTTAAAACCATCACAACTTTCTAGAACAAAATTAAGAAGTTTGGATGTTGTTTAATAGTGTGCTTATTTCATAATATACAGATTTCAGCTCCAATTTAGCAATTTGTCCAAGTTACAACAGTTTTTATACTACTATTTAAATCTGATTTTAAATACCCATAAAAAGATGATCTTTTTTTAAAAAAGTATCATTAGTGTTGAAAGTATTGCAAATGTTCCCGTCCCCTCTTCCTATTGAGACCTTCCTTCCCACCTCTGCCTTCCCCAGGCCTTCCATAAGAAAAATGATTTTTAAAGTTCTGTAATACATTGAAATCATTCTGCCCTGAGCTTTAGTAGACTTCAAATATTGACACAGGCATGTTTTTAATGTTCTAATAGACTTTAAAATTTAGCTCTGAAAATTAATCATACATACCCTGATTGAAAATTTACAACAGGGTGAAGATTAGGCAGCATTAATCCCATTTACAGGTAAGAAGCTTGGATTTAAAGATGTTTACTGACACCTGGTCTATCTATCTCCCCATAAATGAAGAGGAGAGAAGGCTTTATACTCCAACTCCAACCCGTCAGTATAACAATCACTCTGTTTGGCACTGAGGATACCACTCTAACTAAAAAAGGCAAAGGCCATGTTAGCAGTTCTACTACTGAAATATTGGCTTTGTTTTAATCTCTCAGCCAGGGTCTTTCCACACTCTGCTAACAAGCTCCTATGGTAATATACTAATGCTGAAGAGATTCTCTTTTTAAAAATATGTATTTTTATTGATTTCATAGAGGAAAGGAGAGGGAGAGAGAGATACAAACATCAATGATGAGAGAGAATCATTGATTGGCTGCCTCCTGCCCACCCTCCACTGGGGATCAAGCCTACAACCCGGGAATGTGCCCTTGACCAGAATCAAACCTGGGACCTTGCAGTCCGCAGGCCAACGCTCTAACCACTGAGCCAAACCAGCTAGGCAGGATTCTTGAAATCAGTCTAGCCAAAAGCAAAACATAAAATTGATGAATTAATTTATGTAGTCTTATGTTTAAATTTCACAATTTCCATAAAGAGTCAAAATGCTAGTATATAGAAAATCCTAATTATTTTCTAGTTACCTTTGGGATCCCATGAACTTAACTATAAGAATCCAATGTGATATTTTAGACTAATAAATATCTTGAAAATGGTTACAGTATAAAGAAAATTAGATAGCATAATTATTCATATCTAAACATCAGCCAAGATTCTACTGCCATAATCAAACACTTCACAAAAAAAAGGAAGAAAGAATGAAATTCAAAGTATTTACCAGATTTAACACCATTGTGATCATAAAATGGAGGTGATAGACCAGACATCCCATTTCTCTTTGTCCAACCAAATTGCAGACTCCGATCTTGTGTCATATTACAGAGCCCATCCTCAAAATCGCATCTTTCATAATTTGAGCCTAATGAGAGAAAAAATAAATTAGGTTTCACAACCCATTTGGCTTCTTAAGAAATAAGAAAATATTAGAAAAAGAAAGCTTAGCAACAAATGACAAGTTTAGATTAGCATAAGGATTATTTCTCACATTTAAGTTTACTTTATTAATATAAAGCTTTTTTGCATATGATATTCTAATAAATCACCACACACAAAACCCAGTGAGATCAGAAGACTGAGGACCTAATCCTGGCTTTGTCTCTTATTAACCAAGTGCCTTAGCTAAAACCACTTAACTGCAGACAATCCTCTTCTTCACTTATAAGATTAAAATAATCATATCCTGCCCTGTCTCCTTAAAGCAATTGCTGTGAGAATCTAATGACATATGTACATAAAAAAGTACTTCACACCCTAGCTGATTTGGCTCACTGGATAGAGCGTCAGCCTGCGTACTGAAAGGTCCCAAGTTCGATTCTGGTCAAGGGCATGTACCTTGGTTGCAGGCACATCCCCAATAGGGGGTGTGCAGGAGGCAGCTGATCCATGCTTCTCTCTCATCAATGTTTCTAACTCTCTATCTCTCTCCCTTCCTCTCTGTAAAAAATCAATAAAATCTATTTTAAAAAAATTTTTTTAAGTACTTCACAACTCATAGGCACTTTAAAACATGAGGAATTATTATTAGGGTTATATCTAACACAATTTTAATATTCCTGCCATCCAGGCATATCAGAATTCTATCGTGTCTGTGATGGGCCTTTGGAATTGAACATAGCACTCCCTGTTGAATCTCAATGTTCTTGAAATTCTAAATGCTTTTGTATAGCAAAGGCATTTTCTGGCTTTTTCCCCAGAAAAAGTGATCCAAGATGTGTATAAGTGATCCAAGAAGCTTGGAAAATGCATGATTTGGAAGCAAGACTTGGTTATTCACAATAAAGCTTTATTCCATTATTTAAAAAAAAAATCCTAAATATATAAAAAAATGGTCAACCTCAAAAAAATAAGGTTATCTCAACCACAGATCCACAAATCACCCCTCGTTGGGTTGTAAGCCTTAGCAGCTATGGCAGTGCCCCTTCAGCAAGATTGTTCTTGCCCTGACTGGTCGCATTAGCCATAGTATGAGTAATTATGCTGGCTGTTAAATAGTGCTTAGCAACCCAGTCACAAAAACATTTTTTTAAATTTATTGGGATGACATCTGCACTAATAAAAGAGAAACATGCAAATTGGTGTCACTCTGATACACACACCAACCAATCAGGATGAGTATGCAAATTGACCCGACAAAGATGGCAGTTAATTTGCATATGCAGGTGTGGAGTGAAGACTGAAGACGACTGAAGAGGCTTGACTTCGCTGCTGTGGCCGGAGCGAAGGCCTGTGTCCCGGGTGCCAGAGGAAAATCAGTGCCAGTAGCCAGGGGAAGGAAAGCCTATTGCATGAATCTCTTTGTGCAAAGGGCCTCTAGGTGGTTAATAAAATAATAGGTTTCAAGTTAAAATTTTATAATACATCACCTGTATATTACATTATGTATTTACTATCCAATGTCAAACCTGTTGTTACCAAAATTTGACTCCCTTTACCCTTTTTCTATTTCACCACCCCACCTCCCTTTCCCTCTGGTAACCATGATACTGTTGCTTGTGTCTATGAGTTTTCCTTTGTTCAATTGTCTTGTTTGTTCATTTGTTACTTTCAGTTTTATATCCCACATACCAGTAAAATCAAATTGTTCTTGATTTTTTCTCTCTGACTTATTTTTCTTAGCATGATATTCTCAAAATCCATCCATTTGGTCCCATAAAATAGCAGTATTTCATCTTTTTCATGGCTGAGTTATATTCCATTGTATATATGTACCACATCTTCTTTATCCAATCATCTCTCAAAGGACACTTCAGTTGTTTCTATGTCTTGACCACCATGAATAATGTTCCATTCAACATAGAGGTGCATATACCTTTACGAATAAATGTTTTCAGATTTGGGGGATATTTACCCCAAAGAGGGGTTGCTGGGCCATATGGTAACTCTATTCTTAATATTTTTAGGAATAGTTGTATTTTCAATGGTGGCTATATCAGTTTGCATTCCCACAATAAATAAATCAGTTTGCATTTTCACAATAAATAAATGTTTATTTAATCACATTTTGGACAAAATATTATACTAATCCTATCTAATAAAAGAGTAATATGCAAATTGACCATCACAAGATAGCTTCCCCCATGTGGTCAAAGATGGCCACCACAAGATGGCCAACAAGGGAGGGCAATTGGGAGAGACCCACGCCTGCAGGGGAGGACAATTGGGGGGGGGGCCCAGGCCTGCAGGGGAGGGCAGTTGGGGGGGATCATCCTGGCAGGGGAGGGCAGTTAGGGGCAATCAGGCTAGCACAGGAGCTAGGCATTGATCAGGCTGGCAGGGGAGTGGTTAGGGGCAATTGGCAGGCGAGAGGTCGGGAGCCAGCAGTCCTGGATTGTGAAAGGGATATCCAACTGCCCGTTCAGTCTCGATCCCACATGGGATCAGGCTGAAATGGGTAGTCAGACATCCCTCAAGGGGTCCCAGATTGGAAAGGGTGCAGGTTGGGCTGAGGGACACCACCCCTACCCCCTACTCCCATTCCATGCACGAATTTCGTGCACCGGGCCTCTAGTATATATATAAAGAGCTAGGTGCCATCACGATTGAATGGGTGACCAGTCACCATGAAATGTATGGAGCACCTCTCGGCCCCCCCCCCCAAAGCCCCCGAGCCACTCATCATGAGGGGGGACTGGCAGTGGGGAGGGACTGGGGACTGTTGAGAGGTGGTGGCAGGCTACTTCATGGGGTGACCATGAGCTTAGCAGAACAGTCACCCCAGCAGCAGTGAGTTTCACAAAGCAGTTGCAGGGTGGGGACAGTTTTGTGGAGCATCCAGCACCTAGCAGTGAGCTTTGCGGGGCAGCAGCAAGCTTCATGGGGCAGTCACGAGGTGAGTGGAGGCTTGAGGAGCAGTCAAGGGACCACGAGCATCATGGAGCATCCTGGGGCGGGGAGCTTCATTTAGCATCGCAAAGTGGCAGAGGCCATGAGACATAGACCAGGCTAGGTCTAGGGACCCTGACTGCACACGATTTTGTGCTCACTAAACCTCTAGTTTAATAATAATACATCTGGTGCATGTTCTTGAGATCATCTACATGAAAATTCAAGGCTCATTTGGAAATGCCACTTTTAAACACTAACTAAACCTGCTTTATTACTAATGGTCTACTTTATTAATTTTACTTCTTGACCCTTATTTTGAAAGATTTTATAAGCCAGCTATATCTAATCTAATAAAAGCATAATATTGAAATTGACCATCCCTTTGGGATGCCTAAGCCATGCCCAACAGCCAATCAGAGCAACTGTATACAAATTAACTCAGCCAAGATGGAAGCTGCTACTCATGGAGCTGAGTAAACAGGCAGTTTCCTTTATAGCAGGAGTAAAACTGTTTGCGGGTGCCTGGGCATCTCCCAGCTCCAGGCAAGAACATATTTGCAACATTGTCTTAATCGTAGAAGCTTCTGGAGCTGCAGCAAACGGCAGGCCGGGACAACTACTAAGTGCAACATTGTTTCATTATAGAAGCTACTAGCTGAAGCAGAAAGGAGGTTTCATTAACTGCCTAGGCCTCGGCTTAAAGGAACAGTGTATCAATTATAGAAGATAAACCCCAAGAACCTGCTTCCAGCCTGCCTTCCTGGGACATTGGGTCAATGGGAGCTGTGGGCAGCCTGAAAGCCTGAAAACGCCCCTCACCCCATCACTCAAGCTGGCCACACCCCAATGGGGTGAGGGACGCCACTGGAGGGCTTGGCCAGCCTACAAATAGCCATCAGCCCCTCACCCAGGCTGACCACGCATGCCAGTAGGTGGACATTCCCAGAGGGGTCCCAGACTGCGAGAGTGCACAGGCTGGGCTGAGGTACCTCCCAAGTGCACAAATTTTTGTGCACTGGGCCCTTAGTTCTGTAATAATAACAGGAAATTTAATAGCCACATTTTATTGAGATATTTTGTCTGTGTTAGGTATTTTACTTGCAGTAGTTTATTTATTCCTTATGAAGCAGGCATTTTCTTCTACTTTAAATGAGAAAATGGAGCCCTAACCAGTTTGGTTCAGTGGATAGAGCATCGGCCTGCAGACTGAAAGGTCCCAGGTTCAATTCTGGTCAAGGACATGTACCTTGGTTGTGAGCACATCTCTAGTGAGAGGTGTGCAGGAGGCAGCTGATCAATGTTTCTCTGTCATTGATGTTTCTAACTCTCTATTCCTCTCCCTTCCTCTCTGCAAAAAATCAATAAAACATATTTTTTTAAAAATGATAAAATAGAGGCACTGTTTTGGGGGCATGAAGTAACTTGCTTAAGGTAGAACTTGTAGTGAGTGCTGGGTCAAGGGTATAACCAGGTCTTTTTGACTTCAGAACATGAGCTCTTAAAGCCCTGTTCTAAGATCTAACTGTGATTTTACTGTCCCATTCTTTTTCTTTTCTTTATTGATTAAGGTATTACATATGTGTCCTTATGCCCTGATTATGCCCACCCCCCAGCCCCCTCCTCCTGCCCTCACCCCTTTCGTGTTTGTGTCCATTGATTATGCTTATACTAGAAGCCCAGCACACGGAATCGTGCACAAGCTGCCCTGCTACACTGCGAGAGCCACTGGGCCTGAGAGCCGCCACACCCTGCCCCACTGTGTCATGTGAGCCATTGCTCGCGGACCAGGGGGAGGGACCGAAAGGTGCTCAATGCACCACATAGTGACCAGTCGTTTGGTTGTCCTGCTCATCACAGACATTGGCTTTTTACATATATATATGCGTGCATAAAAGTCCTTTTTATCAAACACCTAGAATTAGGGGTCTATTAGAGTTTCTAGTTAGCCTAAGGACACTAGTATTTCCAGACAGAATTGATGTTACTCTATCCAAAAGCAAATAAACTTGGTTAATCTATGAATCAAATTATGGTTAAATTTATAATCTCCATAAGGCCTTTGAAATATTTGAAATAGCCAGAATATGCCAATTATTACTGCATGGACCCCTAGTGGTTCAGGGACTTCGATAGAACAAAAATAAACTAAATTACATAGTTAGATGTAATACACACACACACACACACACACACACACACACACAAGAGGCCCAGTGCATGAAATGCGTGCATGGGTGGGGGTCCCTTCAGACCAGCTTGCACCATCTTCAATCTAGGACCCCTCAGGGGATGTCTTACTGCCGGGATCGGCCCTAAACCGGCAGTCAGACGTCCCTCTCACAATCCAGGACTGCTGGCTCATAACTGCTAACCTGCCTGCCTACCAGATCACCCCTAACTGGCTCCCTTGCTAGCCTGATCACCCCTAACCACTTCTGCCTGCCAACCTGATCACTCCTAACTGCCCCCCCCACTGGCCTGGTCACCCTCAACTGCCCCCCTGTCAACCTGGTCACCCTGAACTATTCCCCTCTGCCAGCTTGATCACCCTTTATTGCCCCCCTGCCAGCCTGGTTGCCCCTCACTGCCCTCCCTGTCAACATGGTCACGTCATGCAGCCTGCTGTTGAGTCATTTGGTTGTCCTCACTAACCCCCCTGCCACTCTGGTTGCCCCACACAGCCTGTTTGGTCACCCTTCGGTTGTTTTGGATGTGATGGCCCCTGGCTCTTTGTATATATAAATGTGTGTGTGTGTGTGTGTGTGTGTGTGTTATTCAATTAGCTATGCATATATCTGCATAAATATGTGTCATTATCAAGTTTCCTTTAGTTCCCACCAATTTTTATAACTCTCTACTTATGATTATAAAATATTCAAAACTATCTTATCACCATATTTTAGCAATTATGTGTATGAAATTATGTGTATTTTCTAAAGGTGTCAAACATTTTTTTGAATACCAAGAAATTACCTTACAGTACAATTACTAGTTGACATCTGTTTGCAATGTTCTTTTTTCTTTTTAATACACAAGGATAATGGTGATGATTTCTTGAAGTGGTAGAACAAGAAAAATAGGTAAATAAAACGTTTTTTCTTTTGTCTCAACAAGGTTTCTTTTTGTTATAAAATGAATTTAAAGAGCATACATTTTCAACTAATTCTTATTTTAAAAAGGCAATCGTGTACTTCTAATAACAGCTGAATTATTCAAAAACACATCAGAAAGTTTCTATTCTCTTCCTCCAATAGAGAATTGTATATTTTAAACCATTTAAACAATTTTTCTTGAATTGTGCCTGATTTACCTTTCAATTCCATATGCTGCACATCTACATTCAAATCTGAAACTACCTGCTACTTTAAAATCTGCCTCCATGTAGATTTCTGTCATCACTAAATTGTAACAGTTGGATACTATGCAACAATGAGGCATGGTATGCAGGAACTTAGCAGTGGAATCCACGTTCCTGGGCTTTTTGAACGTACAGAACTCATCATTTCATTTTCTTTTTATTTAAATTTATTTTCATTGTTGAAAGTATTACAGATGTCCCCTTTGTTGTTTTTTCCCCACTGACCCACTCCACCCTGCACCGGCTCCTCCCAAGCTTTCACCACACTATTGTCTGTGTCTATGGGCGATGCATATATGCATGGAAGTTCCCCACTCCTCTCACCACCTCTGCCTTCCCTCTGAAATTCTTCAGTCTGTTCCATGCTTCTATGCCTCCATTTTGTTCATCAGTTTATTTTGTTCGTTAGATTCTATATATGATCATTTTCAATTCTATGATTCCAAAGGTCAGACACAGTGTAGTACAGGAGGGAGAGTGTCTTTGTGTTGCAATTTGTGGTTTCTTGGAAGGCCCAATTCTCTCCCAAATTAGCTTCCACCCTACCAGATTCTCTCATTGAAGTTCACTGAAGCATCTCTCATTAATGCCATAATGGGAAGAAAAATGTTAAATTATGTCCTCAAGAGATAGTTAATTTTAAGGCATGCTTCTAAGAAAATGGAAAGAAATAGAATAAAGTTTTAGTTGCAGTAATATTAGAGAAACTGGTGCAGAACTCAAGAAAGAATGATATTCACAGGTTATCACAATGTAAAGTCTTAGAATACAGAGAAAATATAAGAATTAGGATAAATCTAGGAAAAAATAGGTAGAAGGTATTAAAAGCAAACCACTTATTTCACCTGGGCCATATTAATAAGGCACATCTACTTTCCTCCTCAAAGTTCTATGAGACATGGTTGTAGTCTTTCTTTAACAATAAATCCCACTCTTTTAATTTAAATTATGGTAAAATATACATGGCATAAAATTTACCATTTTATCCATTTTTAACTGCACTGATGAGATATTAAATACATTCATATTGTTATGCAACCATCATCACAATCTATCTCCAGAACTTTTGCATTTCCCCAACTGAAACTTTATACTCATTAAATAATAAGTCTTACTTCTTCCCTTCCTTCAGCCCTCAGGACCCACCATTCTACTTTGTCTTTTTGTGACTGGCTTATTTCACTTAGCATAATGTCTTCAAGGTTCATCCATGTTGTAGCATGTGCCAGAATTTCCTTCTTTTTGAGGTTGAATAATATTACCATTCATCTGTTGATAAACTCTTGGGAGTCTTTAACCTCTTAGCTGTTATGAATAAGGCTGCTATGAACATGGATGTACAAATATTTGTTGGAATACCTGCTTTCATTTCTTTTGGGCGTATTTCCAAAAGTACAATTGCTATATCATATGGTGATTCTTCCAACTACCCCTCCTTTTTTTTTTTTTTTTTTTTTTTTTTTTTTTTTTTAGGAATTGCCATATCATTGCCACAGGTTCTGCAAGATTTTACGTTCCCACTGACAATGCATAAGCATTTCATTTTCTCAACATCTTTACCAAAACTTGTTATTTTCTGGGTTTTGTTTGTTTGTTTATAATGGCCATTCTAATGGGTATGAGGTGATATCTCCTTGTGGTTTCCCTAAGGATTAATGATGTTAAACACCTTTTCATGTGCTTATTGAACATTTATATACCTTTGGTGAAATGTCTATTCCAGTCCTTTGTCCATTTATTAAATCAGGTTGTTTTTATGTTGCTGAGTTGTAAGAATTCTTTATGTATTCTGAATATCAATCTTTTATCAGTTATATGAATTACAAATATGTTATCCCATGCCTTTTCATTGTGCTAGTGTCCTTTGATGCACATAGGTTTTTCATTTTGAAGTCAAATTTATTTTTCTATTTTTTTGTCTGTGCCTTTAGTATCATTTCTAAGACATCATTCCCAAATCCAATATTGTAAGGCTTCCTCCCTATGTTTTCTTTTAAGAATTTCATAGTATTAGCTCTTATATCCATTTTGAGTTAATGGTCTTCAATTCATTTTAAGTTAATTTTGTGTGTGATGTAAGATAAGGATCTAATTTTAATCATTTTGTGTGAATATCTAATTTTTGCAACACTGTTGAAAATAATGGTCTTTTTCTATTGAAATAGCTTGGTGCACTTGCTGAAAATTATTTGACCATATCTGAGAGAGCTGACGTTTAGACACTCTGTCCTATTCCATTGGCCTATATGTCTATCTTTGTGCAAATTTCACACTCTGCTAATTACTGTAGCTTTGTAAAAATTTTTGTAATCAGTGAGAATGAGGATTATAACTTGGTTCTTTTTCAGAATTGTTTTGGTTACTTGGAGTCCCTTGAAATTCCAGATACATTTTATGATGGATTATATTATTTCTGAAAAAAACTTTTTTTTGGATTTTAGGAAGGATTACATTGAATCTGTAGATTGCTTTGGGTTGTATTGATGTGTAAACAATATTCATTGTTCCAATCTATGAACATAAAATGTCTTTCCATTTATTTGTATCTTCTTTCTTTCAGCAATAATTTCTAGTTTTCCATAAGCATGCCTTGTCTCCTTGGTTATGGTAATTACTAAGTATTTTATTCTGTCTGATGCCATTGCAAATGAAACTGTTTTCTTAATTTCCTTTTCAGATTGTTAATTGTTAGTGTATAAAAATGAAAATTATTTTTATGTGTTGATTTTGTATTCTACAACTTCACTTATTTGTCCTAACAGGATGTGTTTTGTTTTGTTTCTCTCAAATTTTTAAGGTGTTCTATGTTTAGGAAACACATTTTCTGTGAACAGAGATAATTTTATTTGTTCATTTCTAATCTGAATGCCTTTAATTACTTATTATCTAATTACTCTGGCTAGAACTTCCAATATTGTATAAATAGAAGTAATGAAAGAGGACATTCTTATCTTGCTCCTGGTCTTAGAGGAAAAGTTTTCAATCTTTTACCACTGAATAAGAAATTAACTGTGGCTTTTTCATACATAGCCTTTATTGTGTTGAAGTAGTTTCCTCTATTCCTAGTTTATTAAGTGTTTTCCTTTTTAAGAAAAACAATGATTTTCATAGTCACAAAAGTTTATCTATAACTTATTTTGCTTTTTAGAAAATTATTTCCTTCAAGTAGATAACATAGAAAAACATTTTCACAGAGAATTATCTCCTTTACTCTCATTAACTGTAAAAAATAAATAATGGCCAGTTCCTACAAAGGATGAAATGATCCAAATATTCTAAGTAAATGAAAGTAAAATGTAATTATCCTCAAAAGTAAATTTCTGTGGGAGACTGCTATTATTTGGACTGGCAAGTAGTTTTTTCCAGAAATGTTTGTTATCTCTCACACTGAATTAATTTTCATATTTTCACTGGGACAGAAACAGGAAAAAACCCAACTCACAAAGCATGTAACAGCAAATGGAATTAGCACTTCCATAGTTCATACCACTTACTCAATATTACTTAGGTTTGATTCTTTTCATATAATTGGGTTTATATCCAAATTACTGAGGACGTCTTTGGTGGTATTTGCATCACTGATGGTATCTATGCCAATGAGAAAAGGATTATCAAACCATGTTTTCTCTTTACCATTGTTTAAAGTTAGTAACCTTTAAAGAAGGCTGCTAGTGTTTGTAAGTATCTGATGATTTCTGCAGAAATATGGACAACACATGGCATTCACTCAATCTACAGCAATATATATTCAAGTACTATAAATGCTACATAGCTATTTGCATATAATTCTCTGTTCCAAAGTAGCAGTTTGATCAGAAGATCTTATGGCTTTTTCAGTAATTCCTATAATGGTGAATGCACAGCCCTGATTAGAAAATTATATCTCTTGCATGGACAAACTTTTCTATCAAGTAAACTAATTCAGGAATAAATGAACTCTTGTCATTTTCTTTTCTAAACAGGTTTTCAATTTCTCTCAAAATAATTAAAATTTATCTTCCAAATCCAATCAAGTATTTCAATACTTATTCATTGGAAAGTCACAATTATTTCTGGGTAGTAGAGAACATTATATTCTATTCCTATTTACTTGATGGAAACGTATTTAATGACTGTGACTCAATGTCGTTTCATAAATTGGATAATTTTAACAACAGAACGCAAGCCTTCTATTAGAATTCCTAGTCAAGCCTTTAGTGTCAACATGCACATGTAGAAATGATGTTTATTGACAAACAGAAAAGTTCCATGGGATGACAATGTTAGTAAGAGTTCTATCTATACACAGACTCTGGGCTTCAGAAAAAAAAATTTGCTTGTGAAAGAAAGTTTACCATTTGATGTCATCAGAGTATCTTTGAAATGTTCAAAGGGAGCTCACAGACTGAAGGCCCCAGATGGTATGAACGTGAACACTTGAATCACAAAACAGGAGCAGATTACATGGCAAGACTGAGCAGTTTTATCCAGTTCCATGATGGAAGAAAAATCTACAGCTGGTAGTTCCTCCGACCAGTAATGCATCAGTCTATCCAATATTTATTGACTGTGAAAACCAGGGTTCTAGAAAATGGCGGAGGACTAGATAGATGTCCTGCTCTAATAGACTAATATTTTGTTTTCTCGGGGCCTCCTTCTTAAACCGTTTGTAACTCTAGGATGGTATCATTTCATAAAGACATGCTTTATTTTCCTAAAGTATCATCAAGATACAGGCTCCATCAAGTTCACTCTGTTTGCATAAAGCATCTTTTGTTGAGATTGTGGATAGAAACCCTGTAGGATGGGTCGAGATAAAATTCTAGTAACGCTTTAACCTCTTTCCTTGGGAGAAAGATTCACTGTCCAGCGAATTTTCAGAGTGCACCGATAGTGCTTCTTCAGTGTGCTGCTTTCATGTTTTCACATACTCGAAGATGAAAGAAGAACCCATATTGCATGTGGTTCACTTTTTCTCTCACATTTCCGTTGCCCATTATGAACAAAAATAGCCCACACTGTGAAACAATTTTAGACATCAAAATCTATTAAGGGAAATGATTTATGTTACACAGCTGTGCACAGCAGCATCCAACGCTGCCAAGGGGGAAGAGCTCCTGATGATAGTGCTATTTGACATGAAAGTGTTTTATAAAGATTGTTTTCAAAACAGCGGAAAAAAACCTCTAATAGGCAAACGAAAATGCTCAGGTCAAGGTCTCTCTGGAGCCCATCCGTTGGAGTAAGATTAAGATTAGCTCTCAGGAGAAATTACATTCAGGTGGAAATTAACAATGTATATATTTTTTGTAAGAGGCCTTTATCATATCAAAGTGTGGAGGACGTTTTCCCTAAACCTATTACCTTATGTAATTAAAAAATAGATAAAGAGATTTCTCACGGAATGTTATCAACTAACATTAAATCTTATTGCAACAATATAAAAAAAAAGATTAGCTCTCTTGCAAGAAAAATATTTCTGAGGAAAGAAAGGCTAGTATAAAAACAATAAAAGCCTCAGTGAATGTTTGTTTTAGCTCCAATAAAATGATTAAAATTCTAAACAGACATTCATGCTATTTTGTTATTAGTACACGTGGGTACATCTAATTTCCATTTCATACCCCTTACTCATTGGAAAATGTTCAGACTCCATTGGCAAATGTTTTAACAAGGAGCTTGTAAATTCGTTTCCTTTGTAGAAAAAGATTTACAATCTTTGTTAAAATATTCCAAGCTTTCTAAAGTTTGTGATGTCAGCATTCTTGACATCCCTCTCCTAAAGTCTTTTTAAATTTTGTTAAAATTTATCTTTATAGTTGGGAATAATACAGATGTACCCTTTTTTCCCTGTTGACCCCTTCTAGCCAGCCCCTCCCCCACTCCAGGCCTTACCCACACTATTGTCTGTGTCCATGGGTTATGCGTATGTATGTATACAAGTTCTTTGGTTGATCTCTTCCTACCCACCCACCCACCTCTGCCCTCCCTCTGAGATTCCACAGTCTGTTCCATGCTTCTAGGTCTCTGGATCTATTTTGTTCATCAGTTTTTATGTTATTAGATTCCATATATGAGTGAGATCATGTGATACTTGTCTTTCTTTGACTGGCTAATTTCACTTAGCATGATACTCTCCAGGTCCCTCCATGCTGTCTCAAAGGCTAAGAGATTTTTCATTTCATACTGCTGCATAGTATGCCATGGTATAAATGTACCTCAGCTTTTTATCTACTCATGTACTGATGGGCACTTGGGCTGTTTCCAGATCTTAGCTATTGTAAACTGTGCTTTTATGAACATGGGGATGTATACATCCTTTCTGATTTGTGTTCCAGATTTCTTAGGATATATTACTAGAAGTGGGATCACTGGGTCAAATGACGGTTCCATTTTTAATTTTTTGAGGAAATCCCATACTGTTTTCCATAATGGTTGCACCAGTCTGCATTCCCAGCAGCAGTGCGCTAGGGTTCCCTTTTCTCCACATCCTCTCCAGCACTTGTCAATTGCTGATTTGTTGATGATAGCCATTTCTACAGGTATGAGTTGATACCTCATTGTGGTTTTAATTTGCATCTCTCTGATGATCAGTGACTTTGAGCATGTTTTCATATGTCTTTTGGCCATCTGTGTGTCCACTTTCTAGAAATGTCTATTTAGGTCCTTTGCCCAGTTTTCAGTTGGATTGTTTGTCTTCCTTTTGTTAAATTGTATGAGTTCCTTATGTATTTTGGATAATAACCCTTTATCAGATGAATCATTGGCAAATGTGTTCTCCCATATGGCGGGCTCCCTTTTCATTTTGTTGATGGTTTCTTTTGCTGTACAGAAGGTTTTAATTTTGATGTAGTCCCATTTATTTATTTTCTCCTTAATTTCCCTTGTGCTAGAAGATGTACTGGCAAACATATTGCTATGAGAGCTGTCTGAAATTTTTTTTTGCCTATGTTATCTACTACATCCTCTGGTTTTGCCTTCACAGCCATTCTTAGGCAAATCTCATAAACCTTTCTTTCATCATAAACACTGAAACCAGTGCAGTTCTGTGGACTTAGGTTTTATTTTACATTAGTCTTTTAAAACTCTGCACTGCTATCCATTTTATTTCACTTTTCTATTTGTTCTATTCTACAGAATATTTTCTAATTTCACAGTTACCTCCTTTTCCTGTTCACCTTAACAGAAGTACCTGCAATTGGTGCAAATTATACATAACAGATATGAAAGTATTTGGGTTAACAATAAAGCACAGATAAATAATATTGCCTATATGCAAATATTATTGAAAGGAAACAATTTGAAAGAGATTTATGTTCAAATTCTGATATCAATAGCTAATGGATAGTTTTATTTAGAAACAATCTAATCTAATCTAATAAAAGAGTAATATGCAAATTGATGTCACTGTGTTACACCTAAGCCATGCACACCAGCCAATTAGAGTGACTATATGCAAATTAACCCAGCCAAGATGGCGGCCAGCAGCCACGGAGCTGGAACAAGCAGGAGGCTTGCCCTGATGATAGAGGAAGCTAAGGTTCCTGCCTGCCTTGGCAGGCTGTGGCCTCTGCTCAAAGCAAAAAAATTTCGATTATAGAAGATAAATAAACCCCGGATACCTGCTTCCAGCCAGCTTGGGCTCAAGGAAATGCTGGGAACCTGGGTTGTCAGGGGCAACCCGACCTGGGCTCTGGTTAAAGCAACAGAGTTTCAATTATAAAAGATAAATAAATCCCAGATACCTGCTTCCAGCCAGCCTGGCTGCAAATAGCCATCAGCCACTCACCCAGGCTGACCAGGCACTCCAGGGGAAGACACCCATCTTGAAGGGGCTGTGGCCAGCCTGCAAACAGCTAATAGTCACTCAACCAGCCTGGCCAGGCACCCCAGCAGGACCCCCTCCCTGAAGGGGATGTGGCCAGCCTGAAAATAGCCCTTAGCCCCTCACCCAGGCTGGCCAGGCACCTCAGGGAGGGACACCCACCTTGAAGGGACTGTGACCAGCCTGCAAACAGCCATCAGCCCCTCACCCAGGCTGGCCAAGAACCCCAGCGGGACCCCTACCCTGATCCAGGACACCCTTCAGGGCAAACCAGCTGGCCCCACCCATCCACCAGGCCTCTATTCTATATAATAAAAGGATAATATGCAAATTGAACCTAATCGCAGAACCACTGGAAATGACTCGTCACTATGACACACACTCACAACCAAGGGGCAGATGCTCAATGTAGGAGCTGCCTCTGGTGGTCAGTGCACTCTCACAGCAGGATCTCTGCTCAGCCACAGCCAGGCTGGTAGCTGCCAGTACAGCGGTGGTCATGGGAAACTTTCCTGCCTCCTCAGCAGTGCTAAGGATGTCTGACTGCAGCTTAGGCCTGCTCCCCGCTGGCAAGTGGACATCCCCTGAGGGCTCTCGGGCTGCCAGAGAATGTCTGACTGTCAGCTTAGGCCTGATTGCCCAGGGAGTGGGCCTAAGCCATCAGATGGACATCCCCAGACTGCTAGAGGGCAAGGTCGGGCTAAGGGGACCCCCCCCCCGAGTGCACAAATTTTTGTGCACCTGGCCTCTAGTCCTATATAATAAAAGGCCAGGGACCATAAGCATAATGACCAGAATGACCACTCAACCAGTCGCCATGAGTGCATTGACCACCTCTTGGTCCCTCTGCCCCCTATCCCATGAGTGGTGGCTCATGGCGGCAGGGCAGAGCGGCTCGCAGCCACTCACGGTCACTTGCCCATGTCCAATTTTGTGCACTGGGCCTCTAGTATCTTTTATAGTGTTCTCTAAAGTTGTCCAATACATGAGAACTATATTTTATAATCACTTCCAGAACCTTAGATAACTCATATTTGAAACATAGGATGGATAGGAACCCCAGTTTGAGTCTTGAGGCATTATTAATTAGTATGTACCCCTCAATTATTAGTCTCTGTTTAGGGTCTCACCTCATTCACATTTACAAAATGAGGCTTTTGACCTAGAGGAGCTTGAAGGCTTTACTCCTCTAAAATATAATGTTTCTAAACTTGTGACTAAACATCAGAGAAGACCAAACGATCTGCAGAAAGATTAAAGCAAAATGGTCCTAATGAGTTTGCCCAATGCAATAAATGAAAAGTATATTTTGCTATTTTTTAATGAGTGGCCAATTCAGTGTGCTTAAATTGTTACGTAAAATTAAAGTAAATGTCACAGAACTCAAAATTATAGCACCCATTTAGGCCAAGATTGAAGTCTGTGAAAATTTTCTAATTTTCTTCAGTGAAGCTCTACATATTTATTATTAGATCTCTTACATATATAAATATGTTGTGCTGTAAACTGAATGTTTGTATCTCTCCAAAATTCATATGTTTAAGCCCTAATTGCTAATGTGATGGTATTTGGAGGTGAGGCATTTGGAATGTTATTGGGCCGTGAGAACGAAATCCTCAAGATGAGATCCCTGCCCAGATAAGAAGAGCCCCTAGACATGACTGTCATGTGAGAATGTGGCGAGAAGTCAACTGTCTGCAAAGTGGGACAGGGACCCTCATCAGACATCAGTTCTGTTGGTGCCTTGATCCTGGACTTCCCAGCCTCCAGCTGTCTGAGAAATAAATGTTTGTTGGTTAAGCCATCCAATCTGTGATATTTGTTATAGTAGCTCAAACTAATATGGGCTGCTATGGTAAACAGGATTTTTAAAGTATTTTTATTATTTCATGACAATGTGTATACTAATTTTGCATCCAATGATGTAACAAATATTACACATGAAATCTCACATTTCACTCTAGCAGTGCTTTACCTTCCACTACTTCAATGAACTAATTACTGTAAAAATACTTGATATTTATGTCATTTTAGTGAAGAGATGTTTTGCTTAGGTTAACACTATCACCTCTCAGATTTTAAGAATGCACCTCTAATGTAGTTTTCACATATTTTGCATATACATTTAGATTTATATGAAATTAATACACTTTGAAAAAATTTTGTTCTTAAATTCAAACAAATAGTTTGTAAAAGAAATTAGGTAAAATCTTAAATCTTCATGATATATTCCCTGAAACCAAAGTACAAAAGACTTCTATCTCCTTATTAAAATACTAGAGTAAATTAAAAAAGTTCTTAAGCATGACATGCAGGTAAGGGAACAGTATTTTATCAACTGAATATATTGTTTTCTCTTTTGGATCACAGTAAATTGTGAGAAATTTTAGCTCTAAAACAGCTATTTTTAATACTATCGCAAGGTATGCAAAAGTAATTTTCTAAGTATATTTTCTAGAAACACTTCAGTGGGAGGGATGCATTGCATGGATCTATCTCAACATTGTATCAACAGTACATTTTGTACTTTTCTGATTGATTTGGATTTGAATGATAGCAATATAAGTAACACAGCTGCCTTCATGTTAAGAAAAATAAAGCAGAGTAAAGCCTTAGTACATCAAATAATTTGAAGCAATTGCTAGAAGTTAGACTAGCTCTGTATTTACTATTGACTCTAATATTAAAATAAATAAACAAATAAACATAAAGAGAATGAACACCAGGAAAGGGAATCTGCTTGGAAGCAGACAATGCAACATTTGGAACATAATTTTTTTGTAATAACCAGACCAGTTACACAACATTTTTCCCTGGCTCAGGATGTCAATAAAGTCTTATAAAGAGAAAGTCTTGACAACACCAGAACTAAATAATTGTTATACTTAAAAATGATTTTCCTTGCTTACTATGTATTAAATGCTCAATCGTGTGCATAAATAGAACTTAATCCATTGGGAAGATTTAGTTTTCCTAAACCTAATATCTTAAAAACAGAAACCTGAGCTAAACGGAGTATTCTTAAACAGGGTCCCATCATATAAAATAAGCACGTTTAAAAACCTATGAATAGAATCAGTTGCATCTGAAATTCAACTTCAACTATGCCAATTTCATTAAGAAAATCAACCTATTAATCTATTTCTTAAAGGTCACATCATTTAGACATTAAAGGGGGCACAGGTTGTTTTTCCCCCCCAAATGTGACCCCTGTACCATCATTATAAAGTTAGCTTTAAAAATCTCGTCTGTGAATTTAGCATCACAAATTTTCATGAGAGAAATTGTTTGGCCATTATTAATCCCTGACAATATTCCTCCCCTCTCCTACCCCCTCTGTGTGGTATACAACAGAAACTCATATTTTAAAGCGATTCTCAATTTTATCTGCAGGTTATAGTTCTCATTTTAAATAAAATACTGAAGTGGGAACTTCTCGGAAATGAAAAGAGAAAACGAAGAGCCAAAAGGTGACCTCCCAATGTAACATGTTAAATGAAACCTGTTTATGCGACAGATGTGTTCCTTCGCTTTCCTCCACGGCAGCGGCACGCTATCAGAACCTTTCACGCAGCGGAGACCCTTCCCACCCGGGGCTTCCTTCCTCCTTCTTTCACATTCACTTTTCCCCGAAGCGGAACACGCATCAGTTACCCAGCAGGTGCGCTGAAGGGAGATGGGCAGAGATTAACGATGGAAGGGACTTGGCGCTTCCTGTCAAACCAGCCCAGCGGTTCCTCTCAACCTGCTAACCAGAGGGCTTTCCCGGACAGACCCAAGAAGGGCAGAGGAAGGGCAGCTCGCCCACAGGCAGTCTTTCTGGGGAAACCGTACAAACACAGATCCTGTCTCTGGTTGTGCTTTGCATTTAATAGTTGCTCACTGCATGATAGCAAACCCTAACTATGGGGCAAAAATCATTAGACGGTTTTCTTCTACAGAGAAGAAATTTTTCAGTAAACTCTTTTCTGGGTTTAATGTAACAACTGAATACGTAAATAGAAGGCCAACTATCGCAAAATTGAATATGTAGAGTCTATTTTAGGAGAAGAAATTCTGCAAACACTAATTAATATCGTTACCCGAACCAAAAAAAAAATTCTGTAAACATTAATTAAGATAGTATCTGAATAAAAATAGAAACTATGTTTGGCTAAAGTGCTCTGACTAGAATTAGTGCCAGGTCATATTGCTAGGAACCAACAATGACTCCGTTTACTCCATTAGTTGTTTATGAAAGGCAGTTGCATGTAAAACAACACAAGTTCCATGGGTGAAATGAAATAATTCCTGCAGGATGTCTTACTGGCAGAGAAACTACAGACACACACAAATCTTTACCCATGTCTTCCCCTGGTAAGTGGTTTCCTATCTATTAATATCACACCAGTAGGCAATGAAGCACTTTCCCGCCTGTGAGGCCTGGATTTTCTTCTAATGAGGTGGAGCTTCGACATCACACAATGAGTAGATGGTCTATCCAGGCCCCAACCCTCAGGCCTGGCCAGTGCTCATTCCTCCGCCCGAAACCAAACGACAGAAGCCAGAGAGCTGTGCTCAGGGCACAACCATTTCACTCGGTGGTGCCGGCCTAGCAGCAAAAGTAGAATCTGCTCCTTTAATTTAGAATTCAGCTGAGATATTTTCATACCGCATGCAACCTTGAGCTGATATTTTCCATCACAGAACTTTAAAGCTGCAGCACTGCAATCCTTTTGAAATTTGCTCTACTAATACAAAAGTAAACGCTACACTTCAGCCTATATCATTCTTTACACGTGATCATAAAAACTGATGTAAAACACATCCAGCTAGATAGAATCGTAGCAATGTGCGGTTGCTTAATTAGAGTGATTTTTATTTATGGCCCTGTCTCTCTAATGAAAAGACTATTTTAGTTTCTGTCTTACCCTAAGGGCTTACAAATTAGATCCGTGCAGAGCCAGGTATCTAGCTGAATCTCCCTGGGTGCTCATCGGCCCCCGGTGCAAAGGTATACAGAAAGGGAAGAAAAGAGAGGAATGGCACTTACATTGCTGTTCATCACTCCTGTCCCCACAGTGATCCGTGAAGTCACACACACTGTCAGGAGGCACGGAGACCCCACTGCCACACCGAAAGGCCTCTGCCCCTCGCTGAACCAGTGGGGAGAGGAAGACGCAGAAAATCCAAGGAGCACAGAAAGCTCCGATCTTCGGGAACGCTAGCATTCTGGCCAGGCAGAAGAGGAGTCCTTGGCATGTCTGTGGAAGGCAGGCAGTTGTAATAGGTGAGTCCCTAATTGGAAACATTTTCTTTTCCCTGTTCTTCCTTTCTCAGGTTTGCCTCCTATGACGGGGTACTGTTGGTAACAATCTGCAACTCTGGCAAAGGACTCCCAAGGCAGTTCCTTCAGTCTCTTACAGGAGTGTCTTTAGAAAATATTTAACTGGAGTCATTGCGCCATTTGTATAGCTAGATTAAACATACATGTTTATTGCTCTGTGTAACAATTTAAGCCTTTATGTTCCTGCTATCTCCTGAAAGAACATTTAAAGTGAAAAAGTGGGTAAGTATGTAAAGGGGGAGAAAACCACAATAAAATTATAACCGATGTAGAAACGTTCTGTGTGAATTCAGATGTGTATTTAATCACATTCATGTAATTTAGAACATTATTGTGATTACTAAAACTTACTGAAATATTACAGGCCCAAATATTAGAATGGCTCCATGGAAATGAAATGCTTATCCTTTATTATTGAATAGGAATCATGAATTGCGTGTTTAGATGACTTGAGAACAATAAGATTTTAAACATTAAAAAGACATTGGAGATCATTATTTTACAATCACATAACTTGTGATTATTAAGAAAATTAAGAGACATATATGAGGAAATAGAATCACGTGGTGTTAGAAAGTAGAACTCAAATATCCTATTGCCGAGTTCAGTGTTCTTCCTTCTGTAATCAGTTCCTTTTCATTTGATTCTAGAGGTGAAACGCATGACTTTAGATGTATCTTTGGAACCCACAGCATAACGAAGTTCAAAATACATTGACATACTGATAAAATTCTATGGGCTGAATAGTTATAGAAGGTATATGAAGTTGAATATTCAAAATATTCCTTTATATTTTATTTCTTAAAAGCATGTTAAAGTTCTTTTTCAGCTACTTTTGATTTCTGCAATATGACAACAAGAGACAGAGATAGCCCAGGAGATTATGAGAAGCAGGTGGGCCATTCGGAGTGGCAAGGACGATAGCTCAGAAAAAAGTGAAAAATGTATAATCTGAATATAGAGGAGGACTAATGTAGAAATATAAGAGACATTTAAGAGACACACAAAGAGGAGTAATAAGGTATTACTCAGTGTTCTTTTACAAGACAGAGAAGTAAGGAGAACAAATAGTTCTGAAGTTGAAATAAAGCACAGAGCAATGAAATACTAGAGAATGTGCAGTGCTCAATGGTAGGTTAAAATTACGGATTTTCCTCTCAGAGTCTTGAATGCTCCTATCTTAGAATTTAATATTTTATTGGGTCTTTTCTTTCTAGAATATGGGGGAGGGAGGAAGTGGGGAATCTTCCTTTAAATGTGCAGGTGCATTCTCTGCTCCTGAGCTCTCATCCTTACCACCGCACATGGCCCACCAGCTTCTCATAATCTCCTGAGCTAACGCTATCTCTTATATTTCAATAAATGGCATTTTATTCTCATCTAGCTTCCAAACCAGGAACCTGTATGTTAGTCCTGGACCACTCTCACCAATTCTATTACCAATCATCAAGTCTTGTGCATTCTATATGTGAGCTGAAGATTCCAACAATTCTCATCTCAGCAACACCTTGAACCTGGTGTTTCTCTTACCCACAATGCATTTTCCGTTCTCCAGGCAGAGTGATCATTTTAAGGCACAAATCCACTCCTACATATTTCCATCTGAAATCAGCATAAACGTCACACTCCTTAGCATGACTCACAAACACAACTCACCTTTTAAGTCTTACTGCTTATTATTCCTGCCCTTATCTTCTCAGTCACAATTTTACAAAACTGTTCCACTGGCAGTGCTCTCAACATGCTATCTCTAGACGCCAGCTCTGAGATCCCTCCCCCACACAGGTCACCAGGTTAATTCTATTTATTTTTTATTTCCCAGCTTGGAGGACTTTCTCTAAGATATCTTGGCTGATTTTCCCAGGCTGGGTTAAATTTAATTCTTGGGCTTCCTCACAGCCTTCTGTCCTCATTCATCCTCGCACCTACAGGTCTAGTGTGGTCATTGTCTGTTGAATTCTGTGATTCCTCCACTGGTCTGTAACAATGAAGCAGACTTCTGACTTCTTCCCTATTGCATCCCCAGTTATTAGCCAAGTTCCTGGCAGACAGGAGGTGCTCAATAGGTAACTGCTAATTGAATGAAGTTAATGAGGGCTTACAATCCTTTCAACGTTTGCTGGGCACACAAAAATAAACACGATGAGTATGTTAAATTTCAAAATGCTACTCCATAAAAGATATGTAACTCTTGTGTTCAATGTTGATTTTCGATTCCTAAATGTGTGCTATTTTAAAAGGCCCTCTAGATTCTGAAATTGCAATTGTGTGTTGTATTAGTAATGCACTCTGCCATCTTCCCACACTAATAAGTAAATGATTGTGTCATGTCACAGTCCGTTTCAGGTTTTCCTCGTCATGGAAGAGGAAAGAGAAATAAAAAAGAGTAAAGAAGCACACAAACAGAAACATTTCAATTTTACATCCTGATTTAAAATTCAGGTCCCATAACATTTTATATATTCCATTTTTTTAAAAATCACATATTTTGTTGCTCTCACAGTTGTTTATTGCCTAGTTTCAGCTGAGAAACTCCTCTATCAACTGTTATTGTCTAGTAAAAATAACATTACCCTACACTGTTTCAGCTGCCATTCACCATTTAGATAAGAAATGAACTGGAATGATGGTACCCAAAGCAAATCAGTATAATTCAGTTGCATAATATTTTATAAAGCAAATTTATATTTTGCTGCCAAAAGATAAAATTATTCTCAGCCGATTATTTTCTTATAACTTTTTCTCTACATGTACCAAAAGGGACAAGGAATAAACATACTGCTACCAGCCAGGGTTGTGTTTGTTGGGTTTCTTAAGGAAGGGAAAACGTCTCATGTACCCCAGTGCTCCAAGGTCTAATTTGCGAGGCACATTGACCACAGTGTCTCACTATGTCCAAAATGCCCTCTTGCATTGTTTCCTGCTTTTACTTTAAACACTATTACTCAGCGGTCCAAGATCACATGAAATGATGGAGCTTAGATGAAAGTCCAAGATTAACAAAAAGGCCATACGATTTTTAACGGAATTTCAGTTGACCTTTGAACAACACAGGGGTGAGGGCACTGACTCCCCTTGCTGTTGAAAATTCCCATATAACTTTTGACTCCTCAAAATGTAACTACTAATAGCCAACTCTTTACCAGAAGCCTTGCCTGTAACATAATCCGTCGATTACATATATTTTGTGTGTTATATATATTATAGACTGTATTCACTCAATAAAATAAGCTAGAGAAAAGGTCATTAAGAACGTGATAGAGAAGAAAATTTCATCTATGGTGTTTATTGAAAAAAAAAATCTGCCTGTAAGTGGACCCACATGTTGTTCAAAGGCCAACTGTATGTTGTCAATGCTTTTCAATGGGAGACCCTGGCTGAGAATTCCAAAAGACGAAATATTCAAAGCTGACAGCGAACTCATTTAGAGTAAACATACCATTTTATCTTTTTTTAAAAAATGAGCACCTACTTTATGCTAGACATTGGGATGGACGGCAGGAAGGTAGAGATAGAAGGAAGAGTAAGACAATATCCCTGTTAATGGATGTACAACCTGGAACACATCAAAATTATACACATACTACTTCCAGTTTTGGCTAAAAAATAGTGGATTATATTTCTTTGAAAATAAAAGCTACCTATTCACAATATTCACTATTGATAGCACAAGAGTTATTTTAGTCTCATTTCTTTTGGTTGCTCCTAACAACTTTATTCAAATTACCCCCAGATGGGTGAGTGGGGAGATTTGTTGGAAATATGCATTAAGACTGCAGTTACTCAATCAATCAGTTTTTAATCAATTGCCAAGCAGTTTTCAAAGTATGAAGGACATAATGTTAAGTCAAATTTCACATTTGTGTGTGCTTATATTAAAATAGAGGAATCATCCAATGAAAAATTAAATAATTAATAATATAGAAAGAAGCAAGAACAGAGGGCAAGGAGAAGAGAGAATAGAATAAAGGAGTCAAAAAAGAAAGAAGGGAGGGGAGGTAAGGCAGAAAGAAAGGGAGGGAGGGAGGAATAGAAGGAAAACTTCAAATACTCTTAAGTTTTATGGAAAAAAATAAAACAAGAAATGATGATGCAAAGTAGATGATGATGATAAAAACTCCTTTTTTACCTCAGCATAGTATTCCATTGTGTAGTTGTACCACAGTTTTTAACCCACTCATCTGCTGATGGGCACATAAGCAGGTCAGAGAAAGATAAGTATCACATGATCTCACTCACCTGTGAAATATAATTAACAACATGAACTGAGACAGAGAAGCGTCGATCAGACCATCAAATCTCAGAGAGAAGGTGGGGGTGGGTGGGAGTAAGGAGCAGAGATCAACCAAAGGACTTGTATGCATGCATATAAGCCTAACCAATGGACACAGACACCAGGGAGTGAGGGCAAGAGTGTGTGTGTGTGGGGGGGGGGGGGGGAGGGTAATGTGCGGATAAGCACACATATGTAATAATTAATAAAGAAATTTTTTAAAAAGTAGATGGTGAGGTGATTTTTTGAGAAGGTGCCATTCAAGCTGAGTCTTAAATAGCAAATTACTCATGGGAAGACCTGGAGGAAGTACATTGCCAGCAAATAGAATAGCGAGTGCAAAGGCCCTGAGGTGAGAACACATGTGAGTTCCCTGGGACACAGAGAAGAAGGAAAGGTGTGGCATGTTTGAGGGACAGGGAGCACATGCAAGGAGGGGAAGAAGATTAGAGAGGAGGTCAGAGAGGTGGGAAGCAGCCTAGTTACTAGACATGGGGAGTTTTAAAGCCTTTAGTATATAAGCAAAGAAAGCCATTGGGGGAAAAAATTTTTTTTCAGAAGCAGTCCATCTTCTGATCTACGTTTCAAAAGGCGACTTTGACTCCCCTTAGAAGAATGAGTAGGAGAAGAACAGGGATGGAAGCAGAGCATAAATGAGGCTGTGGTGGGACACAGAAGATAGAGGGCAGTTAGGTTGGTGCTGGAGGAGGTGGGTGAGAAATTCACGAACCTAGAGGCTCTGAAGATGAATGCCTCCTCTCTCCCCAGTTCTTATCCGATACTCTGGACATGTGGCATTTTCTCAGGCTGGAGAGTTGCCTCTTTCTCCTCTCTCTACTGGGAGCTTCAGCTACTTACTCATAGATTTTGCTTCCTCGTCTTATTCAACTGTGTCTTGAAGATAATGCCTGTCATGGCTCCACCCCTCTTCAGATGTCAGGAACTTTAGGTTTTGGTTTCATCTCTTCATTAATTTTTCCTCTATGTTGACTAACCCATATTTATGAAATGAAATTGCCCAGTTTTCCTTTTCATGCTAATAGTTACAGTTTTTTTTCTTTTATTGTATTTAATATTGATTTTGAATTTAAGAAATAAGAAAATATTGATTTCAAATTTAAGAAAAAAAGCATGTTATGAAATAAATATCTCCCAGTTACTCTCTATTCAATTAGTTTATGAAAACCTTATTTTATAACTAATAGCATTTTATAGGATTTTCTAAAAATTATAACCAGAGATTTATTTCAATTATTTTTAAATACAATGCTACTTAAAAGAAGGGTTTGTGTAAGACAAGATATAATGAGAATTCCAATAGTATTCTTATGGTCTTGGGGAAAATTCATAGGAAATCTAGTCTCATAACTGAATAAAATGTTCTACTTTTATCTTTTTGGAAGGAAAAGTGACTCTTTGATAGAGTAAGATGGTAGAGAACCTAAGGAAAAATAGTAAATGAAAAATGAACAAAATAGGGTCCCTTCCTACATTAGGAGCATAGTTCGTGTAACTTTTGGTTTCATTGTAAGCAGGTGGTCAGCACACAGCTTAGGATGAGCAATGAGCAGATGTTTCTTAAAAGAGAAGAAACTAGAGTACTTGCATTCCAGGTGTAACCTCGGGGTCTCACGCTGAAGCAGCAAGCAAGCTTGGATAGGAGTCTCTCAACATTTTCCACAACTGAGACAAGACATTGACATAAGGGCTAGGATGCTGGAGAAGGTAGCCATCTGCAATGTTATTTGATCAGACTTTACTTCATGTGTTTCTCTCTCAGACTGTGAATGAGAGAACACTTTTCAGTGTGATAGACATTACCAGATAAAATATATACCAAAGAAAAGCTGGTAGATATACAAATTCCTTAAACTTGGCAATACTCCAACTCTGTTTAGGAAAGGAATCTTATTTAACATAAAAGTTCCATAAATTCACAGAATCTTCACAAAGGTATTCTATACAATTTAAAAGATTCTCACTCTAGTCTGCTCTCAGTTATTTCAATTTGCATTTAAATCATATATACAGTGCCCAGCAGAGCCCCATTGTTCCACTTAATGATTATTGAATATCTACCATTTGTCCAGCACCCAGGTTGGTACTGAGTATGCAAAACTAATTACAGCATTGTCTCAAGTTCATGGAAATAACAGTAAATATTCTAGAACTGCATACCAGTTTACTCTGTAAAGAATGTATTTTAATGGATTCGATCTATATTAAAAATTTATCTGGACTCCATTGACGATACAAATAATACATCTTAGAAGAATATCAACGACCATATAAACCCCTGCACCTCTGTAGGTGGTATTGCAGAGGCAGATCAGAGACTCATTTCTTTGAAAATTTTCTTCAAATTATACATTATGGATAATTTTCACATAACTTGTGTAGTTTTTAAATTTACCAATATTAATACATTTATTTTGAAGTTAAGACTAAATCTACATTTTACACTATATTATGCAACTTAAAGGCACAATATACACGTTAGTCTTTGCAATAAGGAAAGTCTGAGTTAGTACTGATAACCTGTGTTCTAGCTCAAAGAATGAAATATTCTGTCAAAGACCAAAACAGATCACAGGAAGTTTGATTTCATCCCCATCAAGACTCCTATCAAACCCATCTTTGAAGTCCAGGACTCACCTGTCTCCTTGGTATAAAAGCTGATGCATTCAGTTATAACCACATGCCCAGAGCAGTACTTTTAATTTCAAAAAACTTTGTGAAAGTTTTAGCTTCCCTGGGTGACACAAGTGGCACTCTGTACACAAAACACAGCCAGCTATTGAAATCCAAACCAAATGAAAAGAATCCTACACTCTCCTAAAGTAATGAAGTTTTCAAGATCTTCTAGAAACATGACTTTTGAATAGTTCTAATACCAAAATGTTCTAATTTTCTTTATCTTTCCCATCTATTTAACTCTTAAACAGAAAACCAGTGCTCTGATCTTAGAATCCAGAACCACTAGCACCATGAGCTTATTTCATTAAAATGAATCAGTCTGTATTTTTAGTTTTCTATTCAATCCATATGTCTAGGACTTCCATTCATTATAAGGTTAGCTCTACATCCATTGGGTATATGAAGTGACATAATTAGTTCCTCTAATTCTGTTTGGATCTCCCAAGGTATTGAGACAACTCAGGGAAAACATTTCACTCAGTCATCTTGCGGACTCTTAAACGTAGTAGATTCATGAATATGGCTGCTACACAAAGGAAGCCTTGGCTGGGAGGGATTTCGTGCTAATTTTCAGAGTATAGTCTAATGTTCCACTTGCCTACTCTCCTTACTAGAATTGAAGATAGGAATGATGAGATCCTCTTCACCCATAAATCACTTCATGATAGAGCAAGCATGTCAAACTTCTGTCACACAGGCCGCATTCAGCCCACAATGAATATTTTTGTGGCCCAGCCAATATAATGGTATGTAAGAAATGTTTTAATAAAAATTTCATCACTTAGTTTTTACAATATCCTGTTATACATAATCCAATCTAATAAAAAAGAAATATGCAAATTGATCGTACCTCTGCTATGCCCACAAGCCACACCCACCAGTCAATCAGAGCGACTATGCAAATTAACCCAACCAAGATGGTGGCCAGCTGCCACAGAGCTGGAGTGAGCAGGAGGCTTGGGTTATCCTGGTGATGGAGAAAGCCAAGCTTCCCATCAGCCCTGGCCAGCCCTTGGCTCCACTCAAGGCTACAATGTTTCAATTATAGAAGACAAATAATTCCCAGATATCTACTTCCAGCTGGCTTAGTCTCAGCTCACAGAGGTGCTAAAAAAAAAAAAAAAAGAAAGAAAAAGAAAAAAAGGAGGCACTGGGAGCTTGGGTCACTGGGGAGCTTGGCCAGCCTGAATACAGCCCTCAGCCCCTCACCCAGGCTGGCCACACCCCCATGGGGTGAGGGTTCCCGCTGAGGGGCTTGGCCAGCCTGCAAACAGCCATCAGCCACTCACCCAGGCTGGCCAGGCACCCTAGTGGGATCACCACCCTGATCCGGGACACCCTTCAGGGCAAACCAGCTGGCACCCACCCGAGCACTGTGCCTATATCCTATAAAAGGGTAATATGAAAACTGACCCTAACAGCAGAACCACTGGGAATGACTGGTCACTATGAAAAATTTTTGTACCCCAGGCCTCTAGTTATTAATCACGAACTGCAATCTTGTTGCATTCATTTCCCTTATGCACCTTATGTTCAGGCATACCGTTTCTCTCCACTAATACTAGCAGCAAATATTTTAGCAGCTTATTGCCACATCATTAGTCTTGGACTGATTTGTTTGGTGTGTGCAATAGGAAATATTTTGCTTTCTGAGAACAAGAAAAAATAGGTTTATTTGCATTATGCTTACTAATTTGTGCAGTTATTCAGTTTCTGGAACGTTAATGTCCAAGAAAAAATATTAATTTTTATTAAAATGTTCTATTAATTTATGTTAATGGTTACCCATTTATTTCAGCCTTTTGTATTCAGCATGTCTCTTTTAAAATAAACCTACATTTCTATGAAAATTGAAGCTTTTGTCCTAACTGGTTTGGCTCAGGGGATAGAGCGTCGGCCTGCAGACTGAATGGTCCCAGTTTCGATTCCGGTCAAGAGCATGTACCTTGGTTGCAGGCACATCCCCAGTGGAAGGTGTGCAGGAGGCAGCTGATCAATGTTTCTCTCTCATTTATGTTTCTAACTTTATCCCTCTCCCTTCCTCTTTGTAAAAAATCAATAAAATATTTTTTTAAAAGAAAATTAAAGCTTTTGTTTGTTTGTGGCCCACATAAACTTAAACCTTATTTATTTGGCCCATGTTAGCCTTTGAGTTTATCATGCTTGTGATAGAGGAACCCCACAGAAAAGTACTCATGACTAATAAACAATGGACTCCATGAACTGCAGACTAGGATTTAATACCAATCCAAAAAAATATTTTAGAATAATCAAAGAAAGTGTGTGAGCTATTAAGAAAGAAAACAATCTTGATTTCTGCTAGTCTTTTTTGAAAAACAATCCTGCATTTTTTTAAGATATATTTTTATTGATTTCAGATAGAAAGAGAGAGGGAGAGACAGAAACATCAATGATGAGAGGGAACCATCAATCAGCTTCCCCTTGCATACCCCTTGCTGGGGATTGCATGTGCCCTTGACCGGAATCACACCTGGGACCCTTCAGTTTGCAGGTCGATGCTCTATCCACTGAGCCAAACCAGCTAGGGTGTCTGCTAATCTTTTTATAATCTATGATATTATTGTGATTTAGCTAAGAAAAATGTGTGCTTGATATAATTACAGTTATGTGGAATTCAGTTCTTATTTTTAAAAAGTTCCAAACAATTTAAAAATACATGATGCCACCAGAGTAGAAGTAGATGGGCATGCTGCTCTGCTTTGACCTCAGCAATGACTTAAATGTGGGACTGCTGAAGACATTCTTCAATAATCAGAAGCCAACAATTTAGATGACAGAATCAGATTTCTAACCTAATGACTTACGCTTAACCTAAAAAATAGTATATATATAACCAGCAATTCCAGTTCTAAAATTTTCATTGAGGAGGAGCAAAATTTTTCAAAAAATTTTGTACAAAATGCATCCAAATTTCTTAAAATAGGGAAAAGTGTAAGTAGGGAAAATTTTAATAAATATGATCCTTTGTACAATTTATTTATTGAAAAATAATTGCATAGATCAGGGGTTGACAAGCTCTAGGTTGCAGGCTAAATTTTTCCATGGCCTGCTTTTGTATAGCCTGTGAGCTAAGAAGTGGTTTGTATATATTTAAAGTGTTATACAACAAACAACATAATAAAGAGAAAAAGAGAGAGAAAAAAACAAAAAAACAACAAAAACAAAAGAAAGCAAAGAACATTAAATTCCAGAGATTTCATGTGACTCACAAAGCTAAATAAAATACTATCCAGTGCATTTCAAAAATTTCTTCCTGACCCCTGAGATAGAACTGTAAAAATTGACATGAAAACATGATCAGATAATGAATGGTATACAAGACCACATGTGTAGAATTTTATTTAATAACTAGGGGCCCGGTGCACAAAAATTTGTGCACTCGGGGTGGAGGGAGTCCCTCAGCCCGGCCTGTGCCCTCTCACAGTCTGGGACCCCTCAGTGGATGTCCTATGATGGCCCCAGTCTGCCAGGCGCCTTTTGTGTGTGTGTGTGTGTGTGTGTGTGTGGCCACTGGGGACCTGCCCCCAGCTGCATCTGAGGCTCGGA
>PVJC01017164.1:0-32849 GCA_004026665.1 Murina feae
CCTAGAAAATTCTTGAAAAACCTCATAGCCATGGTTTTGAACTCTATATCCATTCATTTGCTTTCCTCCATTTCTGTCATTTGTGACCTGTTTCTTTGTCTCTGCATTTTGGTTGCTTCCCTGTATCTATGGTGGGAGAACTTCTGTGCTAGAGACACCCTTATGGGGCAAGACTTGCTTTAGTGGGCTTTGGTGCTCACTGAGTCTGCCCCCTGTGTGTGTCCCTTATGGATTTGAGGAGTTGTAATCTGAGTGGTCCCGCTCTGATCATTGGGTACACTGGCTCTTTGATTTTTAAAGAGATGCTATTTTAGCTTCTGCCTGAGGCTACCCAGCCTTTTATATGCAAAAGCCTCTGGGAGCAGCTTGGTGGGGGGGGGGGGGGGTCCTCTGGGAATCAACAGGGTGGAGCAAACAGCTATGGCTGATTCTCAGCCCTGCCCTCAGAGGCACTGGGTCTCAGTGCCCCTCGGAACTGCTGAGAGAAAGCCTCCCGGTGCCAGGCAGTCCAGCTTCTCCCCGTATGAATCTGGGTCCCCAGAAACTTGCCTGGAACTGGAGTTCAGAGCCGTCAGGAGCATGTGACTCTCTCCGGATTGAAAAAGACAACCACGTCCTCAGTTGCCAGCCCTTTCCGCGTTCCTCCATACCTCTGCACTTTACTTCGGCACCTCCTCTGAGTCTCAGTCTCTTTCTAGTTGTAGAATTTCTACTCAGCCAGCCTTCCTGTGGATCTAGGTGGTGTCTGTTTTTTCTTTTCGTTGTGGTTTTGAAATGATTGTGTGAGGTAGCAATTCCAGGTGTTTACCTATGCTGCCATCTTGGTTTCTCTCTGAATGATCCACCTTGAAAGCACATCCTCCAACTCCATTAGAGACTGCAACCCCAACTCACAGCTTGACTGTAACTTCATAAGAGACTCTGAGCAAAAACCACCCAGCTAAGATGCACCCAAATCCTGACCCTAAACACTATATAAGAAAATTAATTATAGTTTTAAGTTGCTAAGTTATGGCATGATTTGTTATACTGCAATAAATAACTAATACAATTATCTATTGATCTTTGTATAAAATAAAACATACAGCAAACCTACCAACAACACAAGAACTAGAATACTGACAATAACTTACTTCTGTGTGGCCTTCCTTCATCCCATTCTTCTTATTTTCTTAACCCAAAGTTATCTTTATCCTGATTCTTATATTTACCATTGGCCATGATTTTTCAAAAATATGAAAATAATAATAGATGTATTTCTAAAAAGTGTATCATTTAGTTTGTTATTTTTTAACTTAAAAGGAGGATCCATGCTGCTTGTAATTTTCTTTACTTTTTTACTTGCTCAACGTTATTTTTTTGAGATTCACCCATATTGATGTGTATAATGACAGCTTGTTTGTTTTGACTGCTGTATCACATCCATAGGGTGACTACACCACACTATCCATTCTCCTGTCAACGAACATTTAGATTGCTTCCGGATTTTTTTTTTCTATTGCAGCAATATTTCCATGAACACATTTACAAATGCCTCCAAGTTCACCTCAAGCGTTTATATCTAGCACTGGGATTACTGGTATGTGAATATACAACCTGAATGGATAATGTCAAACAGCTTTCTAATGTGGCTTTACACTTACACCAGCCATTTACTAGAGATTTTGTTGGTCAAACCCTCTCAACATTTGATATTGTCAGACTTCTTAAAATTTCCAGCAAATGGGTGTAAAATGGAATTTCATTACAGTATAGATCTGCATTTCTCTCATCACTAGGAAGATTGCTAAATGTCCTTCCCATTTTGCAGATCAGTCCTCAAAGATGATGTGGGAAAGCATATATAACTAAAATTCTTCATTGTAATTTTCTTTTGGGTTTAATTTTTAGGTCGTCCCTTCTCATATCCTACTCCCCATGTTCACAGTATTACTTTCTTGCCATCTCCTTCTGATATTCTCAGTGTTTGACCTAAAACAACTATAGTTAGGGAGGAAATGGACTAAGACGGACACTCCTTTTTTCCTAGTTTCTCACCCTACAGGGCGGCAAAGTGGAATTGAGGAGCAATGCTGCTAGTTAATTTCACACCAAGATTAGCTCAATTAAAAGTTGGTCCTTTTATTTTACAAAGGCTCTTTCCAGGAGACAGTTTTCCTTCAGCAACTTGGAATGCAGAAGAAAAAAAAATCTGCTGGGAAGGTTTTTACTTGAACACAGACAGCATTATAAAATGGTCAGCATGCCCTGACCGGTTTGGCTCAGTGGATAGAGCATTGGCCTGCGGACTGAGAGGTTCCATGTTTGATTCCGGTCAAGGGCATGTACCCCATTAGGGGGTGTGCAGGAGGCAGCTGATCGATGTTTCTCTCTCATCAATGTTTCTGACTCTCTGACCCTCTCCCTTCCTCTCTGTAAAAAATCAATAAAAATATATTAAAAAAATAAAAATAAAAATAAAATGGTCAGCAATCTGGGTTATGCAGTCTGTCCTGTATGATCATAGACTAGACATTAATGTTTCTGAGTTTAAAATTACACATCTATAAAACAAAAGTAGATGATCTCTTGGGTCCAGTTAAATATCAAATGTTTTTATTCCATGAGTGAAATTAACTAGTAGACTAACCTAGGCTTTGTGATCATTTTGTTCTCTTGTCTCTTGTCTCTTACCCAACCAAACTAATTGATGTTGACATTGACATAGGTTCAAACTTAAGTCCACAAGGAAGATTTCAGAGCAGACCCTATTGTGTTTTTTTTATTGTTTTGCTTGCTGTTGCATCCCTACTCTTAATATGTGTCTACTGAAAAATAGATACCCCATAAATATTTGTTTGTCAGTTGAATAATGAATGCATGAGCTAGGTATTTATTCTCCATTTATTTTCTCATTTTTCACTCCACCATCCCACTCAAAGTCATGTGAACTGTATTTTATTTATGATAAGATCAGGAAGCCCGAAGTAGAGAGTTTGTCCATCATTACAAGCTTAGCTAGTTCTCCATTGCTATTTAAACATTTCTCACAATGACAAAAAAGTCACCACAATCATAGGAAGCCAGGGTTGACAATCACTACGGTAGAAAAATTATAATCTAGTATTTTTTGTTGTTATTTCTAGCTGGTTCTCTCTCTCCTCTTCTTCCCTTCTTCCCTTCTTTTATTTCTTTCTTTTTTCTTTTTTAAAAAATAAATATTTAGGTCAAATCCCTTTCCCTAGGGTTCTAGAATAATTCTGGTAGAATTCTACATACAGAAAACCCTCCTTTTGTTGCATAGAAGACATCTACAGCTAATATCAATTATAAGGGATTCAAGATATTCTGTATTTACTATATGTATAAAGGTTGACACTTCAAATTATAGAATGTCAGGCATCTTGTCAGTAATTGCTACTCTATAGTAATAAATGTAACCCCTAAATTACGTGAAAATATTTTTTCTGTACTAAAATGCAGTTTTCTTCTAAAGTTAGAAAATGTTTCATTCAGGAATGGATATATCTACGGTGAACAATCAAATTAATGTGGTTAGTTAATTCTAAAAAGTCACTTTTCATAAATTCTCTGAAAAGAAAACCTCAGTCACAGCATTCTTTTAATAAGTTTAAGGACCAATTCCGTTAAACTAGTCAATTTGAAGGCCCGTGTAGACTCACACTAGTTCATTTATGAACATACCTATTAAAAGACTCCCAAATGGAAATCACCATATTCAAATGTTATTATGATGAGGCCCATAGATTAGGAGACCTTTAACAACACCCCCCTCCCCCAAATAAAAACAATGTATCTAAAATGAGAGAAAGAGATTTTTTTTTAGAGATTTAATGATTAACTTTGGCAATATGGAAGCAGTGATAGCCACTGAAAAGAATTTGCAAAAGACCATCTGAGAACATCAGGTGGTAAGGAAAATCATGTAAGGTCCTTTCCCAGAAGCTGACACACATAAGAGAGATGTCACTGTTAATTATAGTGTCAGACTTATTTTTCAAAATTATGCTGGTTTAAATCAATCACTGTGATGTTTCTGTTCTTTGAAATCATGTCATAAACAAACATCTGTAATAAGTATGTTTAAACATTATAGGGCTTGTATGACTATGTCTGGAGAAATAATTTTGAAGTGCGTGACAAAATAAAAGAAATATTCTGATGTCAAAGAGTTGCTTTATTTTTCTAAGAATAAAAAAGACAGGATCCTCAAGGTCTAAACAAAGAACAACTCTACAAAACACTCTTTCCATGGTGATTAAGGCATCAGACACAAGCCAGATGCCCTGCATTTGAACACAGCTTTACTATTAATGAACCGAGAGTGCAATATTGGAAAAATTATGTAATTTTTTCTCAGCACTGTGATTTTTTTAGTTGTAATATGGGAAGGACAACAATGTTTATATCAATGGGTAATTCTGAATATTAGCATGAGTTCATAAACATAAAGTACTTAGGTCAGTAACTGACACATAGTAAACTTACGATATGAAACCTCCTTCATTCTTCACTATTCAACTCTAGCCTTCCTAATTTCAAATCAATAAAAAAATATAAAATGTGTTTGCTTCTTACATTTTTAGGAGGACAGCTGGTTTTTTTAAAATATACTTTTATTGATTTCAGAGAGGAAGAGAGAGACAGAAACATCAATGATGAGAGAGAATCCTGAACGTCTCCTAGTGGATATCGAGCCCGCCACCCAGGCATGTGGCCTTGACTGGAATCGAACCCGGGACTCTTCAGTCCACAAGCCAATGCTCTATCCACTGAACCAAACCAGCTAAGGCAGAACAGCTATTTTTAATTCCAGGACAAATCATACAATTTATCCACATAATGCAAGCATATGTGTATATATACATAAAAGGCAATTGAAATGCTGTGTTGCTTGTGAATATGATGGTGATGTTGTTTTAAGGATATTGCAAGTTATATGTCTTAGGACTTATTTTATTTTAGAGGGAAATCTATTCACTGGTCAAGACATCTTTTGATTTCTCTTACAGTGTTCCCCCCCCCCACCACCACCACCAGTGTTTTCCTTTTTATTGTAGTTTTTACAAAAGTAAAAACAAAAAGTAGGATAATGAACGATGATGTACTTATTATCCAGTTTGGGCAATTATCAACATTTTGCACTCCCCTTCCCAACAATGCTAAAGTATATGGAAGCAAATTCCACCTACCATAATACTTTGCATGTAAATATTTCAGAATTTATTTATAAGAAATAAATACTTTTTTATCTTTATTATTCATAATATTACAGTTGTTTCTCTCCCCCCCCATAGCTCCCCTCCTCCCAGTTCCCACCCCATCCACTGCCCTTATCCCTGCCCCCCCCCCACTGTCCTCATCCATAGGTGTATGATTTTTGTCTAATCTCTTCCCATACTCCCAACACCCCTTTCCCCTGAGAATTGTCATTCCACTCCCTTTCTATGCCCCTGATTCTATTCTATTCACCAGTTTATTCTGTTCATCAGACTTTTTTTACTTGATTTTTAGGTTCACTTGTTGATAGATATATATTTGTTCTTCATAATTTTTATCCTTACTTTTTCTTCTTCCTCCTCTTCTCAAAGGATACCTTTCAGCATTGGGTGGTGATAAACTCTTTTAGCTTTTTCTTGTCTGTGAAGCACTTTATCTGACCTTCAATTCTGAATGATAGCTTTGCTGGGTAAAGTAATCTTGGTTGTAGGTTCTTGCTATTCATCACTTTGAATATTTCTTGCCACTCCCTTCTGGCCTGCAAAGTTTCTGTTGAGAAATCAGCTGACAGTCGTATAGGTGCCCCCTTGTAGGTAACTGACTGCTTTTCTCTTGCTGCTTTTAAGATTCTCTCCCTGTCTTTTGCCCTTGGCATTTTAATTATGATGTGTCTTGGTGTGGTCCTCCTTAGATTCCTTTTGTTTGGGATTCTCTGTGCTCCCTGGACTTGCAAGTCCATTTCTTTCCTTACTTTTTGAAAAAGTAACCACAATACAATTGCACCTAACAAAATTACCAATGTTCCTAATATTTAAATTGTTTCCAAATGTCTTTACTCAGCTGATTTGCTTAATTCAAGATCCAAACAAGGTGAAATAGGTAACTTAAGTTTGTAACTATTTGGTTTATATTTTGGAAGGTGTTTCAGCTTTATACTTATTCTAAAGGGAAATGAATATTCACGGTTGTGATCTAAAATGGAATCTTCATAATAGAGGAGAGAAGGCTGGAATGAGAAATCGGAGTCTCCCAGTAGGTTTGAGCTTTACTTGTAATACTGACCTAGGAGTTTATTTCATGAAATTAGATTCTTTTGCTACAGTAGAAGGAAGAAAAATAATTTTTTTCTGAAGTACGTAGGCTATAGGAAGTATATGGAGTTCAAAAACAGCCCCTCTGTGTCCATTCCAGGACAACCGAAGCAACATGAGCTAAGTCTCTGTCTGAAGTCCTGTGGGTGCAAAACTCCTTCCTGCTTCTTGTCTATCTCAGATCCTCTCTTCTTTTCCTTAAAAATATTTTCAAAGGATGTGTTTGTGACATTTAAAACTTGGTTCTCATATTTACAGTCGTGCTTCAGGGTTTTTTCTTTATTTATTATTATATTTTATTTTTGGGTTGCACACTTCATTAAATTTATTGGGGTGACATTGGTTAATAACATATAGGTTTCAGGTGTGAATTTCTATGCTACAATATCTGTATATTGCACTGTGTGCCCACAACCCAAAAGTTTTTTTTCTTCTTTTTCTACAGGACCATTTTCATGCCTCTTAAGGCTTGAATGTAATGTTTTTATTAGACTTCATTGTTCTTAATGTAGACTTAATATGACTACCACTGAAGCTCCCAAGTGTTTTTTATAAGGAGATGTTTTATAGTCTTACTCATAATTTCCTTTATAGGTTATTCATAATTACCAGAATAAATGAGATTTCCCTTCCAAAGTAGGTGGGTAGGAAATGAGTAACAAAGGTAGTACTTAAAGATAAAATGTTAACGTATTTGTATGGTGTGGGATCTAAAAATAAATAAACCCACATCCTTCTATGGGTTCTTGCAATATAGCCTCCTGCAACTATAAAAGTGAATGAGAAATCTTCTTTATTGATTAGGATCTCAACATAGTCAGAGTCTTTTACCTTCTTCCTTTCCTCAGGTCTCATTTATTATTGTAAAATTACCATTGCTTCTGCATTTTTTTTTGTAATGCCATCTGAAGTCTGGTTTGTTAAAATCATATAAAGCATTAGTTAAGATCCTAGGCTGTGAATCCAGATAGGCTGGATTCAAATATTGGCTTCATCATGTCTTAGCTGTATATCTTTGGGCAAGTCACTTAACCTTTCTGTGTTTTGTTCATCTTGCCTTATTCATCTGTAAAATGGGTATAAAATACCTATATACCTACCTTAGTGTATATTTTATTATAGGTAAGTCAATATTCAGTCCCATCTTCCTTGGGGTAGAATATTTTTCCTCCCTATCAATGTTGGACTTGATCATGGGAGGTGGGCAGAAGTGACTGAGCCAGTTGCAAGCTTGGCATGATGTTTTCACTTGCCCTTCTGTACTCCTACCATCACCACGAGAAGAACATGTCCCAGGTAGTTGTTCTTCCAAGAATAATGAGAGTCATATGGAGAAGATGGAACCCAACACACACACAGCCTGGAGCCAATCTCCCCTCCCACAGCCTGAAGCAAAGCCATGCCACAGAGCTTAGCCTAAATCACGCAAACCACAGGCTTGCAGACTAATGAGAAGCATGCATTGCTGTAAGTTACTGGGCTTCGGGGTGGCTTGTTACAAAACATTATTGCAGAAATAGCTGACTGATACATAAGACCACTACAAGAAGCAAGTGAGATTTTATGTAAATCATTTAGCCTAGTGCTAGGCATATAGTCATTGTTCTGTTCAATTAATGTTTGCAATTATATCATCATCATCATCATCACTATTATTATTTTACTTTTTCTGGGTAAAAATATCCAAGTTATATAATGTGATTAATTTATGAGATAGTGTTAGGCCATATACTGTGAGTGACACTCTGAGGTGGCTTCCACACAGCTCCTGGTATTGACGATGATTTGCGCTTCATCTGGCACATGCTCATATCTCTCTAACACTGCTTGGGACTCATGTGCTTTCATCCCTTTCCTCTTTCAGCCTATCAGCCTTTTATTTAGTTTGGAGTGTGTGTGTGAAAAACTTGTTTCACAAGCGTGCATTCAAATATTTTGTCTTAAGTTTATGCCAGTAGTCACTGAACTCCATTTTTGCTTCATTGATTCTCTGGTGACTCTTCCAAATAATAGAAGACTAATATCTAGCTATATGGGCCATAACAGGGGACAGGTAGAGGGGGAAGTCTGTTGTGATATAAGTCAAAAATTATATGAGGTAGCAGGGGAATAGGGAGAGATGAGATGTAAATGAAAAGTCACAGGTAACTTTTTATTCCGTTTGAGCTTTGCTTACTATATAAAGTTTAGTTTCCATTACAGTTAATATCCAAAATTACACTGTTACATAAAATATGCTAAAAAGAATGTGTTTGTCAAGAAGACTCTCACAAAAAATATGAACTCCACATCATCATGGACATAATATCAAGTTAACAAAAATTTAATGGGCACTTGCTATATATCATGTATTGATATATAATAACATCTATAATAATAAAATCATAATATGTTAATTAGACCGGACAGCTGAATGTCTTTCCGGACAAAGCTGCGGCAGCTGCAAGGGCCGAGGACAGGCAGCCACAGTGGTCGGCAGTGGCAGCAGCGGCGGGGTGATGGGGGTAGTGCCTTCCCCTGACTGGCCTGGTCGCCTCCTGCAGAGGGAGGCCAGACTGTGGCTTAGGGCTGATGGACCCTCCTCTCCCCCTGTGCGTGAATTTTCGTACACCAGGCCTTTAGTATACAATATGTGCCATATTTTATTGATTCTGACATATATTTGTTTATATTAAAATCTCTGAAATCAAGATGCAGTTTTCATTTGTTGGCATGTAGTTTAATTGTCATAGCTTTTGTTGCTATTATCTATATCATAGTGGCTTACAATGACACCTATTTCTTGTTCACATTATGTAGAACTGTGAGTTCACTGTAGCTTCACTGGCCTTTGTTGTGGTTGGTTTGACTGGACTCTGCTTAGCTCTACATACCTCACATGTCATTCTAGAATTCAGGTGGAATAACTCTCCAATATCTGGGATTATTTTACCACTCTCTCATGGTTGAGAAAAGGAGCAAAAGCTGAATCTAATCTCACAAACACATTTAAAGCTTCCTGGATATGGCCTTTGTCACATCTATTCGCATTCAATTGGCCAAAGCAAGTCATATGCCTAATCCTGACGATGAAGTGGGGAAGTATACCCTACTCTGTGAATCTGGGTAGGAGCAGTGGGGACAGAAATTGAGAATAATAACAACCTATCATAGCAGTATTTTTCCTTTTTTTTTTCATGGTACATAAAACAATGGTATGTCTCACAATAGTTGGCATTTTAGAGTCAGTGTAATTCAACAATTTATGTTAAGAGTTAAGAGAAACTGTTCTTTAGGCATAATATTTTCTTGAGGTTTTTTTCCTAGTTAGGTTTTAAATGCCCAAAGCAGAGATTCACTTACTGTTTTCCTGTTTCTTTTTCCTCGTTAAATTAGAACACTTGATAATGGAGTTAAAAGAGACTTGTTGGTATTCTTTGGTTAATCCTGACTTAAGTCATTATTGTTTACCCAACTTATTCTAATTTCAGTGGGTAAAGGAGGCTGAACTTTGAAAAGTGACCAAAGGACCAGGTTCTTATAATCACTTATTATTAATTCACTAGGGGCCTGGTGCACAAAAATTTGTGCACTTGGGGGGTCCCTTAGCCAAGCCTGTGCCCTCTCGTAGTCTGGGACCCCTCGGGGGATGTCCACCTGCTGGTGTGCCTGGCCAGCGTGGGTGAAGGGCTGAGGGCTGTTTTCAGGCTGCCCACAGCTCCCATTGACCCAATGTCCCAGTGAGGCTGGCTGGAATCAGGTTTCTGGGGTTTATTTATCTTCTATAATTGAAACTTTGTTACCTTGAGTGGAGGCCTAGGCAGGCAACAGAAGCCTCCTGTTTGCTTCAGCTCTGTGGCTTCTATAATTGAAACATTGTTGCTTGAGCAGAGGTCCACCAGCCTAGTCAGGCAGTTGCAATGGAAGCCTGCTGCTTGTTCCAGCTCCATGGCTGCCGGCCACCATCTTGGCTGGGTTAATTTGCATACAGCTGCTCTGATTGGCTGGTGGGCGTGGCCTGGGTGTCTTGGAGTGACCATCAATTTGCATAGCACTCTTTTATTAGATTAGATTTGATTATTCACACAAGAGATACTTATAGAGCACCTACCATATTCAAGCACTTTCTTGGCATTGGAGATTCAGTAGGAAATAAGGCATACAAGGTTCTTGATCTGATGGAGATTACATTTCAGTAGAGAATGACAGGTAGCAAAAACATAGACGAGAAAATTTCAGATGCTGATGAGTCCCATGAAGAATAGAACACATCCTAGCTAATAAAAGAGTAATATGCAAATTGATCATCACTCCAGCATAAAGATGGCTGCCCCCATGTGGACACAAGATGGCCAGCAGGAGAGGGCAGTTGTGGGTGATCAGGCCTCCAGGGGAGGGCAGTTAGGGGTTCCTTGGCCAGCAGGGGAGGGCAGTTGGGGGCAACCTGGCTGGCAGGGGAGCAGTTTGGTGTCAATCAGGCTGGCAGGGGAGTGGTTAGGGGCAATCAGTCAGGCATGCAGGTGAGTGGTTGGAAGCCAGCAGTCCTGGATTGTGAGAGGGATGTCCGACTGCCCGTTAGGCCCAATCCCGGTGGCAGTTGGACATCCCTCTAAGAGTCCCAGATTGGAGAGGGTGCAGGCTGGGCTTAGGGACACACACCCACACACACACACACACACACACCACCCTCATGCACGAATTTTGTGCCCGAGGCGTCTAGTAACTATATAATGGAGAACTGAGGGATGGGTATTTGAGATGCAACAGATGATAGCAGGAGTTAGCCATGGAGAAACCTGGACAGAGGCATTCCAAAGGGAGGGAATAACAAGTGTGAACTCAGGGTAACAGAAGAGAAGAAAGAATATCAATGTGGAAAGAATGTGGTGAACAAGTTGCTGAGTATCAGTTAAAGTATTGGTTGGGCTGTTGTAATAAGGAGACCAAAAATACGACTTAAATACAAGATAAAGCTTTATGTCTTGCTTATGTAAAAGACCAGACAGACAGTCCTGGTTTGATGGTACTGGGGACCTAGGCCCTTTTTATCTTGTTGTTTTGCCATGTTTACTCTCCGACTTCCATCCTGTGGCTTGAAATGGCTAGTACAGCTTTCACCCTTTTACCCTCATACTGGTATTCCAGTCAGCAAGAATGAGGGAAAGGGAAACAGAGTCCTATCTCTTTCATTTAAAGGACAACTTGGTGGTTGCACACATCACACTGCTCACATCCCACCTGACCATTTCTAGCTGTGAGGGAGGCTAGGAAATGTGGTCATTAGCTTGAATTCATGTAACTGGATAAACTTTGGTGACTCTATTTCTAAACAAAGAGGAAACAAATCATTATTAAGGGACAACTAATAGTCTTTTTACAAAGTGAGCAGTAGATCAAGCTAGTAATACAGGCAGTGCCCTCTGTATATAGGGCCTTGCTGGCCATGACAAGGAATTTGGATGATATTGTAAGCATGTATGTTATTTATTGGTTGACTTTATAGATTTTCCCTGAAATGTAGATTCTTATAACTAACATTTATTACTTCACAGTTTCTGTGAGTCAGAATTTGGGAGCCACATAGCTGGGTGGTTCTGGCTTACAGTATTTCAGGTAATTGGAGTCAAGACATTGACTAGGGTTACAGTCATCTGAAGGCTTAACTGAGGCTGGAGGATCTGTTTTCACATCAGCTCATTCACATGGCTATTGGCAAAAAGCCTCAGTTATTGGCAGGGGGCTTCAATTCCTTGCCATATATAGACCTCTCCTTGAAAGTTGTCATGACATGACATAGTAGTAGGCTTCCTCCAAAGAAATCATATGAGCAAGAAGAAACAACAATGCCTTATATATTAAAAAATCTTGAACATCACATACCATCCCTTTGGGCACATTCTATTTCTTAGATGCAAGTCACTAAGTGTATAGTATAGAGCTCATGATCAAGTGAAGAGAAAACGGGCTTTATTTTTTCAAGGGAGAAGCATCAAAGAATTTATGGACATATTGTAAGACCATAGAGTATGGTAGGAAGTCACTGGAACATTTGAAGCAAGAGTGGGCAAAATCTGTCTTACATTTTTAAAGAATTGGTTTGGTTACTTAGTGGAGAATGGCTTGCATGAAAGCAAGACTGGAATCAGGAAGCCTGAGTAGCTGGCAATTACTTAGTTTTGGCAATTGATAAATGCACCTAAGATTAAGATAGGTAAGGTGGAATTAGAGAGAAGTGGTGAGATTCAGGAAATCTTTCAGAGGTAGAACAGACAGGACTTGATAAGATATTGCTAAATCCAATGTTACTGGGTGTCACTCCTTTTCACATTTTCAACTGCAGTGCTTTTCAAATTGACTGGCTATCACAATCTTTGGAGAGCTTAAAAAATATGAACTACTGGTCTTCACTTACAGACAATCTACTTTAATAGGTTAGGGTAAGGAGGTGACCATTCAGAACTGGAATCCACTGCTCTAATTGTTCAATGCGCTAATTAGAAGGCATTATGTTGTTGTTGTTTTAAAAAGAGATAGTTACTATGCAGTGGGCTGTATTATCCAAATAGTCATTTCTTCATGTAACCCCCACCTCACCACATTCAATCAATACTAATTGCTATGGATTCGGTCTCTAAGGTAACTAACTCATAGAGAGAAAACATTCCTCCCAATCAATACTGCACTAGTCTGAGACATCATTTATTACCTCTTAGACTATTGCAAACACCTCATGTAATTTGTTACTTCTGGTCTCTTCTGCCTTTCACCTGCTGTCACAGTAATATTCCTATCCCACGTTTATGATCTTATCACCTCTATAACAACAAAAATACCTTAGTGGCCTCCTAGAACTCTCAGAGAAAGCCCACATTCCTTGAGGATGGTATTTGAGGTCATTGACAATCAGTCCCATGCTACCTTTAGCGTAACCTCATAGCCCCTTTAACACATTCATCCCAGGCACTCTGACTCATTCACCCTTCCCTTAATTTTGCTTGTACTTTCTGCTTCTATTGTCCTTTGTGTCTAGGATGCACCTCTTTCTTTCTCCCTCACCTGACAATATTCTGCTCATTATCCTTAAGGCCCAATTCAGATGGTGGCCACCTCTATCCCTCACTCAGAATTAGTCATCCCTTTTCTTAACTTTGTCTCACTTACAAAACACCTTTCTTATTTATGTTTATGTTCACAGTGCCTAGTAGTGTGCTTGCCCTTAGTGGGGCCAAATAAAGCATTCACACAGAATTTATCCCCTTCTCTTTAACTAATTTTTATGCAATGGAGAAAACAAAAGGTGAACTCATCTCAGAAGTTTGGTTAATGAAGTGTATAAGGAACATATACCTTAAAAATCTATACACATTTAGCAGTCTACACCCACTATACTTTATAACAACAACTGGTGGCATGAATAGTTCTGAGGCATTGCAAAATCTTCACAACCCATATATCTTATTAAGAATTCTAGTGACAATATCTGAAATATAAAGGTTTGTGGTTCTTTTTAAAGGCTTAATCACATTTAGTTAAAAATTTAAGTTAACAAGAACATTCTATTCCCTAAACATTCTAATTAATTGGTGTTTAGCATATGGGGATTACCAAATTTGTCTTTTCAAAGTTTACATTTAGAGATTGCAAATACCATCATTAGGATGAATTTCTAGGTCAGTCAGGTTCTGATTTGCAATAATTTAATGTTTGCACAATTCCACCTTGCCTGACCTTTCAAAATTGTTTTAAAAGACCTATATTTATTTTCCTCATGAAATAATTTGCTACAAAGTGGCTGTCAAGGGTAGTCTGGGAGGACACTGTAAAGTTTCTTTGCCTATCAAAATCCTTGCATCTGCCCTTCTTTATTGAGTGTGATCTTGGGATATAAGAGCTTGCCTTCCACTATGGAAACCAGAGTTTGACTTTCCTTCTCCCCTCACCCTGGAAGATGGAGGTGTAGGGGCCCCAACACCTGGCAGTGAACCCTCCCACCCACGTCTGTGCACCCTGAGATGAAGGAAGAGCATCTGGGGCAGTTCATGGGGCCAGTATGATGTCCAGTGGTAGTTTCTAGAAGGAGTAGCACAGTTGAAGCAGAGATGGCAGCATTTTGGTTAGAAACTTTGTGTGGCCTGGCCTCCTGAGGTCCTGGGTTCCTGTCTGTGTCCCATGACTGTTCTCTCAGTCTTTTGGAATCTATGAGCCTCCCTTCCTCCAATATATTTTTTTTTCTTTATCATTTGTTTTTGTTGCTTGCAAGCAAGATCCATCACCAAGACATTGGTACTATAAGGGGGCTCAGAAAGAGTTCTAGTCTCTGGAGTCAGACTGCTAGCTACTTACTGGGCAAATGATTAATTTTTTTAACCTTCAATTTCCTCATCTATAAAATGTGACCCAAACCAAAAGTTATATTAACTGTGTGGGGATTGAATAAAACAACCTTGTAAAGTATTTAGCACGGTCCCTGGTGCATAAGAAGCAGTCAATATATAGTGGCTTTTTTATTAATAAATTCTATGTAATTGTCCATGTGTTCAGGCCACAACACTCTGCCACTCATCACATAAAAGACACCTTAGTATATACTGTGTTCAGTGTGGCACTTTGTTTTTCCTTTTCTTTTTAAAAAAATTTTATTTATTCATTTTAGAGGGAGGTGGGAGGAGGACCTCAATTTGCTGTTTCTGCATTCATTGGTTGTGCCCTGACTGGATATTGAACCTGCCACCTTGGTGTATCAGGATGATGATCTAACCAACTGAGCTACCTGGCCAGGACATTTCATTTTCCCCCATGCTGGGTTTTCGTTTGATTGCTTTGTTTTCTAGTTTAGGACTTCAGTGCTTTCCCACACTGTATATCCTGAGACTTTCATGGGGAGTGCAGCTGCCTGTCACTGAACCCAGGTTTTCTTTCCTCTGTCTATCTATGACAGCTTTGTCTCAGTTTCAGACCTTCAAAAGATGAGCTGTACTAAAACCACTGACTTCAAATGGAAAGGGTAAAACTGGGTTGAAGCATGAATCTTGCCTCAGTTTGCTATACAGATTTAGTAGCTTGAATGCAATTAAAAAACAAACAAATGCACAGCCTATATCCCTAGACTTATTATGGAATTCTTAATTTATCTAGTTAGCTTTTGATGAATTTGTTTTCTTTCACTAACATGTATAATGTCTTCTCATAGTTAAACTGTGGAATCTTTTCCACTCAACTTTCTCCCTCTGGGATGTAATAAAGAGACAATTTATGGCCCAAGAGCATGTTGGAGACAAATTTTCTATAAAAGAAAAATGTTTCTTACTACATATAATGTTTCTCAGAGGAGGTGGGTCAAAACATAGATATCAATCCTCTTTAACCATTTACTGAATACCATATTTGGTTTAGAATATGAAAATGTAGTATGTTATTTTTGAAATGTTGAATATTTTGTCACAGCTATTATAACTTCTAATGTATATACATATATATTAGAGGCCTGATGCATGATCATGCAAGAATGGGCCTTCCTTCCCCTGGCTGCTGGCACCGTCTTTGCTTGGCCCAGAGTTGCCTTTCTGCCTTCCCATGCTGCCCAGAGGCCTGGAGTGGCTGGGGCAATGGGGCAAGCCTGCATTGTTGCCATGGTGACAACACAAGCATCTGTCTGGTCCCTTTTTTGTTGGGTTAATTTGCATACTCACTTCTAATTGGCTGGTGGGCGTTGCAAAGCTACGATCAATTTTCATCTTTCTCTTTTATTAGTGTAGATATATTGATTTCAGAGAAGAAGGGAGAGGGATAGAGAGATAGAAACATCAATGAGAGAGAAATCATTGATTGTCTGCCTTCTGCATGCCCCACACTGGGGAACAAGCCCAGGGTGTACCCTGACCAGGAATTGAACTGTGACCCCCTGATTCATAGGTTGATGCTCAATCATGAGACCTGCTGGCTGGGCATGAATATTGTAATTTCTATAACGGCCATGTGTGAATTAAAACACACAAAAGTTAATATACAATGTTGGCATGCTATCAGGTGAAAGCATACCTCACCTGTCTGGGAGTTGGCAGACTGAGGACATTTATCCTGGATTGGCCACTTCCTAGTGTGACCTTGTGCTCAGCCTCGCTATCCTAAGTTGTGAAATGGGAACAATTGTATTCTCTAGGATGGTTATGAGCCATAAATGTCATAATGTGTCCCAAATACTTGACTTATAGCAGGTTTTCAATACATGGTAGTTGATATCACTCAATTGTCATAGGACTAATAATTTTAATGGCACTTGAAGCTAAAGGATATATGCTATTATTGCAAGTTTACATTAGTATCTACATAAATCAAACCAAGAGTTCTGATTTCATCAATGGACATCATCAAGAAAGGCAATGGCAGTTTAAGATAACTCAGATACTAAGCTAAATTTTATATTTACCAGAATTTTGATTAATTACTGAAAATGTTCTGTGTTTAAGTTGGTCTTATTAAGATATTAAGGCCATAAACACAAAGAAACTATTTTCATTTAAGAGCTACTACTTAAATATTAAATAATTAGGCAGATAAGGCCTCAAATTTACTTCAAGAAAAAAATTTTTTTAATTGCTTAAAAGCAAATTTGAGTTATAGGGTAAATATATGTGTGAGCTATAAGTATCAATATAAAAAGCTCAGACATTTGGTACATATTTCTTTATCACTGAACTCAGTTTCTGTTTCATAAGACTACTATATTAGACGGTAGAAATGAAACCTCTAGATAATCTCAGTTGATTTGGTCTTCTTTCGTGCTCACCCCTTGTGCTCTTCTCACAGATACGTGGGTGGGTGCCATTTACTCGTCAGCCAGTCTCCTCTTCACCTGGCATCCTTTGATATGAAAGTTTTTGTGGAGTCTCTAATCAAACATTGTGGGTAGAGGACTACTCCAATTGTCCAGTCTCAGAGCCACACTTGCTCCACTCTCAACCATACACAAAACACACACATTATGGTGAGTATATATGCCTTGCCACCCCTGAACTGTGCCCAGGCCTCTTCACCCCCACTGTGCCTGCCTAGGAAGTATTGGGCTGTTCTGTTCTATAAGGCTCACTGCTCTTGCAGATTCCATCTTGGAAGGGAGGCACAAGTCGCCTCTGCTCTTTGCTTTCTGCCCACTGCCTTCAGATTCTTTCAAACCTGGTAAGGTTCCAGTGAAGCTCCTTCCTTCACCTAAGCTCCTTTGCTCCTTCTTGCTCTCAACCACAGAGAATTGTGATCTCTTTCTGGATTGGGAAAAAACTCCCTTTGGCTTACTACTTTGCACAGTATAAACTTTATAATATAAAGCCTTCAGGTCATTGGGCCTTGATACTAAAAATCTAGACTTTTGAAACTCAAAGAAAGAAAAATGTTTTTTCTCCAACTGTTTTTCCCCTGCCTCAAATTTCACAAGTCCATTTTAAATCTCAAAAGTCATAGACAACTCATATTTTTTTCTGTGAATTTCTTTTATGTCATTCTTACCCTGAAGCAAGAGATGCCAAAGTCTAGTTTAAATGAATGAGTGCATGGCATAGAAAGAAATTAGCAGGTACAATAAAACAAAACACTTCTTAATACAGCATAATATTATCTTACCACAAATGAAAACTTCCTTATACTTTGAGCTAGTTTCTTGTTAGTTGTCTGATCTAAATTATTTTATAGTTAGTGGCTTGAGAGACCAACTGTACAAATGGACAATAGCCAGACCATATAAGATAATAGAACTCTGACCCATGTCCTCTGCAGCAACAAGCCAGAGAAGACAAACCACCTTTTCTGCCACAATTGCTCACATGGTTAGGATTGGCCAATGATGGCCAGCTTCCCAGTTCCTCACCACCATCACCTTCCAACTAAGGACCAACTAGAGAAAGCCAAATATGTGCCCCAAACTGGTCACATAGTGTACCCTGCTTCTGAGTAGCCCATCTTCTGGTTAGCCCGCCTCCAGCTTCTGCACATGGACGATTGCAAAGCCTGCCCCCCCCCCCCACTCTAAAGCTTTCCCACTTCCATGCCTACCTGTGAGCCAAATGTAAGTGACAGTGGCTGACTTCCTTGCTCTAAACAAGTCTTTGCTTGTTCTTCTTTTGTTGGTCTTCATTTATTTCCACAGGCTTACTATACCTAAAGGTGATATATTCAGACATAACATGTTGATAGTTGAGCTTAACTTTTTTTTTTTTTTTTAAGCATAGAGATTCTTGGGGTAAATAAATACAGGCTTTGATGTCTGCTTCAGTGGATACGAATTTAAAAAGTATAACTGAGTTGACCTTTTCCTTGAACTTATGGGTACTGGTATGCTTATTTTAACGGGTACAGTTGAAATGTTTTTTGAAAGTGCACATGAAAATCTCATTTTTATAAATTAAAATTATTACATTCAAGCAAATTATTATTAGAAAGAAGCCTGAGTCTGACCGGTGTGCTCAGTGATCTGAGCATCAACCTATGAACCAGGAGGTCACAATTTGATTCCCAGTCAGGGCACATTCCCTGGGTTGTGGCATAATCCCCAGTAGGGGGCATGCAGGAGGCTGCCCAACAATGATTCTCTTTCAACACAGATGTTTCTATCTCTCTCTCCCTTTCCCTTCCTCTCTGAAATCAATAAAAATATATTAAAAAATAAAATAAACTATAAAGTATGTTATTTTGAAAATCAAGAACATTTTTATTATGTAGGTGATTATTACTCATGTACCAGATTTCCTTACATTGGCATATATCTGCTCCGGTCTGTACCTATTGTGAAAATTAATGAAGGAGACCTCAACCAAGATTGGAGCCTGTAGGGGGAGCTCTCACGCCCTACCACTCATAGTTGTCCTAAATAGGAAGAGACTGTGCCTTGCATCTCTAATAGGAAGATGTTTTCTACTCTACTACCCCAGTAAGAAGAAGGAAGATTTTCCCCTCCCCCAGCAAAGGCCTAGCCAATGAGAGACTGCTACAATCTAGCCAATAAGAACCTTCGAACTCCTATTTCCCTCCCATGTACACTTTGTCAATAGCTCCTCCCAACTTCCCCTTTTCTCTATGAAAGAATGTCTTCTCCTTGGTTCTCTGGATTTGCCTATGGTTTTGCCACAGCTTACATGTTCTGAATTGCAATTCTCAGCTGTGCCTGAATAAATTCATGTTTGCTGGTTATATAACTAACTTTAATTTTTTCCCCGTTTTTATTTTATTTTTTATTGTTTAAAGTATTATATATGTTTCCTTTCCACCCGATTGACACCCCCCCACCGTCCCTCTCACCACCAAGGGCAAGACCCCACCACCTCAGTGTCTGTGTCCATTGGTTATGCTAGTATGCATGCATATAAGTCCTTTGGTTGATCTCTAAACCCTCCTCCCCCTGCCCCTGCCATTTGTCTCTGAATCTATTTTTGTTCATCAGTTTATGTTGATGAACATATGAGTGAGATCATGTGATATTTATCTTTCTTCGAGTGGCTTATTTCACTTAGCTTAATACTCTCCAGTTCCATCTATGCTGTTGTAAATGGTAAAAGTTCCTTCTTTTTTTAAAAAAGCATTTTCTTATTTTTAAAAAATATATTTTATTGATTTTTTACAGAGAGAAAGGGAGGGGGATAGAGAGTTAGAAACATCGATGAGAGAGTAACATCGATCAGCTGCCTCTTGCACACCCCCTACCGGGGATGTGCCTGCAACCAAGGTACATGCCCTTGACCGGAATCATACCTGGGACCCTTCAGTCCACAGGCCGATGCTCTATCTACTGAGCCAAACCAGTTAGGGCAAGTTCCTTCCTTTTATATAGCAGCATAGTATTCCATTGTGTAGCTGTACCACTTTTTTAATCCACTAATTTTAATTTTTAAGGTCAACAATATAAACCTTAGGCTATGTAAAACAATAATGATCCTCAGAAGAGCAGATAATACACATTTGCATATAGTCATTTGCACAGTTTTATTTTTAGTTCACTTTAATGGGCATTATATGGCCTTAATACAACTCTCCAAAATATAACTTACTATTCTCATTTCACAAATGAAGACTAAAATAACTTGTGCAAGACCTTATGAAAGAATGAAGCCTCTTATTCTTTTGTAAAGAACCTTGAGCCTGTTTGAAGCTACAAGCTGGGGAGGTGCTTATACCCTTGTGACTGAAGGAAGGCCCCCATTCTTCTGGGAAGGTCATGGCTTTCTCCTTGACACCATGGCAAAGGAGGCAAGGATGTTCTTTGAACAGCAAAGCGGAACAGAAATCATCACTTAGGGATGTGCCCATCTGGGTGAGCTTGGTATTTAATGGCAGGGCTAATGATGTGTACAAATAGTGGAGCCATAAAGGAAGGTTTCTTTACACTATGCACTTGCCCACATTTCTCTTAAAATAAAGTTCTAATTCCTTACTATGAACCACAGGTCCCATATAATCTGACCTCTGAATTCTTCTTTCACTGCTTCCCCTACCGCTCTCCTCCTCATTCTGTGTACTCTAGATACCTTTCAATTTCTCAAACATGGTAAGCACATCCATTCCTTAGCGCCTATTTATAGCTAATATTATCTTTGTTATTACTTGCTTATTTATGGTTCCCTCTCCAGACTGCAAGTGTTGTGCTATTTGGGAACTTGTCTGTGATGTCTGCTGCTGAGTCCCAAGTTCCCAGAACAGTGGCTGGGATATCATGGGCCCTTAATGCGGGCTTGTTGAATAAAGGAATGAATAAATCATGAATCCCAATTGAGAATCTGATGACAGATTTGAACCCATTCTTTGGGGAAAATGCTCTTAGTGTTTTGTATATGATTTCAGGTTTCAAAGCCCTGCAAGCTTATATCGGGGTTTAAACCCCTGCACTATCGCTATCCTGTTTCATAATGTTCTCTCTGAAATTGATTTTGAAAGTTGTTTTTTGAAATTAGACATGAATATAAACTATAAAAGCATGTTTTAGGTGCAATATCACAAACCACAAGCCAATCATTCCTCACTGGTTTTGAATAAAATAGATCCCCGATATTTACATTAATTGATCATACTTCATTGACCCAGGATGACTTTGTGGTATGCATGTTAATTGCTTACCCATATCCAGTTCTCCTCCCCTTTGGGAAAGCTGGAAGGATTAAGCTTACCAGCCTCCCTAGCCATTGGACACAGCTATATGACTAACTCTAGGAGTGGAGACAGAAGTGACGTCACAGACAGGACAGTGCATTCAGTTGCTGGTGTGAGATTCTCCAGGGCTCTACCTTCTCCTGTAGTAGAGACTGCAGAAGAACATAATGATATGGAGGTGCAGTGCCAAGCCATCACATGGAGGATCCCTGCTCTGGAGGGTTACACAGCAGGCTTTGTATGAGCAAGGATTAGAAACCTTTGTTGTTTTGAGTCCCTGAGATTTTCTGATGATTTGCTCTTACAGTACCTGACATAATCAAAATATACCACTGGTTCAAAAATGTACTATTATTTTATACCATTGAGGGAAAAGAAGCTATCATTTATAATTCTAAAAATTCATTATAAGATGCATTGTAGCCTCTGAAATGTTAAAATATGAAAAATGTGAACCTGTAATAAATACAGGTTGTTAAAATGAATTCATTAAAACAGGTTAGCATAGTGTCAAGAACTCCAAATCTAGAGTTGGACAGAAAGATGGGTTCCAATCCCAATACTTACTAGCTTGTGACTTAGCAATTTAGCTTGTGTAAACCTTATTTTCTTCATATGTGAAGCTGTCTCATAGGATTCTGTGAATATTAAATGAGATAATATATAATGAGTTTAGCATAGTAATTATTCCACGTATTTTAGTCCCATGTTTGGTTAGATCACAAAACATTCAAGATCAACTTTAATTGCAAACAACAGACAGGAAAATCTCTTTGTAAGTTTGTTACTATGTCATACTAATCAATCAGCAGATACTTATTAATTCCTTACCTTAGGTTTGAGGATTGGGCCTCTGAGTTAGGTATTCTCTGGTGTATTTTCTAGGTGAACCAGGTTAGGATAAATATCAGAGTAGTCGTGATGAGTAAACGAAGTCACAAAAATATACCTGAAGAATGTATAAAAGGTCAGTCCTTACCCCTTTTGATGACTGATAGGATGATAAAGGGGAAATTAAAAATCTTTTCTATATCCAAAGGAGTGTGTGTGTGTGTGTGTGTGTGTGTGTGTGTGTGTGAGAGAGAGAGAGAGAGAGAGAGAGAGAGAGAGAGAGAGGGAATGCGAGAGAGAGCGCGCTAGTGGGGAGTCTAATGGTAAATCATAGTAGCAAAAGAGTAGCTCTTCTGAGATATATATGAATGTTTCTATCCACATAATGTTACATTCTTACAGACACTATGACATTATATAGGGAACATTATTGGCCTTATGGTATGTCCAAATTCATAAAGCAACAACATTTTTTATAATTGATTTCATCTTAGTATATTTGAAGAAACCTACACCTTGTCATTAACAAGGTATAACAATCATTAGTTTTGAAGTTCCTTCTAGACTAAAAGTTATCTTGCATTATACTTTAGGATAGTGGTTCTCAACCTCTGGGTTGTGACCACTTTGGCGGTTGAACCAGCCTTTCACAGGGGTCACCTAAGAGCATCCTGCATATCAGATATTTACATAACAATTCATAACAGTGGCAACATTACAGTTATGAAGTAGCAATGAAAATATTTTTATGGTTGGGTCACTACATGAGGAACTGTATTTAAAGGGCCATAAGGTTGAGAACCATAGCTCTAGGAGCTTTTACTCTGTCACTGAAGATGTGCATTGTGGATTCTAACACAATGTTCTCATATCCGTTTTCTGGAGGATATATGCCCGTGAAGGAACAGGTGGCTGATTAATATCATTTTTTATTTTTATTAAATGCCCGAAATATTGCAGAGTTAGTACTTTTCTTTAAAGGAAGTATAGCTGCCTCTAAATATAACTCTGGGCTACAGTTCACCTTTTCTGTTTATTTTATTCTTAACTTGTGAAACTGTATCTTAGGACATGGGGTATATAACTTGTTATTTGATATGAGCTGACCAACAGTGAATCAAATGTAACGGTTCTGGCACCAAATGAAATGGAGGGGACTTAAATATGTTTCCAGAAGACAAAAAGCTTCTCCTTGTGTACAGTTTACAACGTATGCTGCAATTTTAGAATATTCAAAAGTCCATGAAAAGTTTCCTCACTACTTCTCATTAAAGACCAAGAGGAGAAAACAGAGAAAACAAACTAATTCCAACCCACATATTATTTATCAGATTTTTTTAAATGAAATTCAGACTGAAAACCGCTGAATACCTCCCTTCCAGTAACAGCATTAGGATGGTATTCCTCACTGGGAAACACACCCTGGCGCGCACACTTGGTCATCACCGTGCAGCAGGGGCTGGGGGTGGAGTAGTGTTCGCGCAAACAGGCTGGGGCTCCTTGCTGCAGGGTCGTCCTAGGTTCGCTGTGGGCAACAGCAGGCTTTGAGGCTGGGTCAGAGGGCCCGGGCTCACCACCTATGCATCCCTGGGAAAATCTTTCATAGGGAATAGGGAATGCCTGGACCGCAGAGCGCTCCCTAGAACCTCACCAATCCTATTCCCTCAGCTTTTCGGCGTCCTGGATCACCGCCCCAGGATTTTTAACATTTCTCCTGGTAAGAGTTTCTCGCCTACTGGGACCCCGAAGTCCACACCCAGATATCTCTAATTTGACATTTACGAAACAAAAGAATGTTAAGATGCAAATTAGACAGAGTAACACCCAGAATGAGCCTCGTTTGACAGGCCAAACTGAGATTTTAACGCGAAGCGAACACATATCCCTCACAACGAATTCATTCTGTCTTTTAAGTTAAAAAAATGTGTAATTTTAAGTTCCACCACTGTCATAAGAAACACTCCACAATAACAAGCCGTGGAACAATGGACACCCCCACGTCTCATTGTCAGGTAACTGTGAGGTGCCGCGGCGGGCGAGCGAGGGAGAGCGAAGCCCGAACGCAGGCGTGTCCTCCGCAGCGTGTGTGGGGTTCAGGGCTGCGCGTCTCACCGAAGCCCCGTCAAACCGTCATGCCAACATGCCAAGCCGGAGAGGGGCACACACAATCCCAGCTGGGCCCTCGGGGGCCGAAGAGGGGGCGCGTGGGCGCGGGGAGGAGTCCCGAGGAAGGAGCGCACCCGGGCGGAGTGGGGCGCATCCCCCCGGGCGTGGCGCGGCGTCCCGGCTCCGGGGGGAGCACACGGTCCCACGAGGGTCCCTGCGCTCACAGAAGTGCGCAATCTTGGGGGTTACACCCAGGGCCCCGGGACGGGGAAAGCTGAGACTGTGTGTGTGTGTGCGCGCGCGCGCCTACACACACACACACACACACACACACACACACACGGAACAAGAAAAAGGAAAAGAGGCTGAATGCCCAGGTGTCCTACTCCGGAGGGGTCCATTGAGAGGCAAAAGCCTTCTTGCAGGCGCCACTGTAGCCCGGTCGCGTCGGGGACAGCCGAGCAGGGCGCAGGACCTCTCCAAGGGACCCCCAGCTTGCACGCGCCCCGAGGGTGCCCTAGGGTGCCTCTCAGAGGGACTCTCTATTCCGGCCGCTGCGGGGAGGTCAGGGCCCTGCCACTGGAGGCGGCAAGCTCAGTCGGCCTCGCCCCGGCTTAGGAAGGCGGGTCGCTGGCGCGGCGACCTCGCGACCCCACGCCCTCCCAGCGCTCCACCCCCTCCCTTCACCCCCATTCATTTTTTCTCAGCAGCTTCTGGCACGGCCACCCCAGCCACAGCGCGGAGCTTAGGGGAGCGTCCGGGGTCGAGGCAGGCTCGGGGGGTGGGGGGGTGGGGCGCAGGAGCCCGGCGGCCGGGAGCAGCCCCCGGGGCCGCGCTGCCACAGCGGACACAGCGGCGGTGGAAGCCACGCCCGCTCGGGAGCTGGGGGCTGTCCTAGGCCCCCCACCTTCCCCTCCCTCCGCCCCTCCCTGTCCTGCTCCCTCCCTCCCCGCTCCGCACGCCGGCCCCCGGCCCGCCCCCCGGCTCGGCTCGCGGGAGGCTCCGGGCTCCGGGGCTGGCGCGCTCTCCCGGGCGCACACACATCCGCGCACGCACACCCAGAGCAGCCCTCTCCGCGCCCGGCCCTCGTCCCCCTCGCCCATGCGGACGGACAGAGCGACGGAAGATGGCTGACGACTCCACGGGGCACCGAGGATGCAGCCCGGCGGCGGCGGCGGCGGCCGGAGCGGCAGCGGGAGCGGCGGCGGCAGGGGCAGCGGCGGCGTTGGCGGCGGCGGCGGCGGCAGCGGGAGCAGGAGCGGCGGCGGCGGCATCCCCGAGCCTCCTCGAGCCTCCTTTCCCTCTGACAGCCTCTGACGTCCTCCGCCGCTAGAAGAGACCCCGCTTCCCCGGCGCCCGCCTTCCCGCCCCCTCCCGGCCCAGCCCCGCCGACACCGCTACCTCCGCCAGCGCTGCCACCATCAGCACCACCTCCGCCGCCGCCGCCGCCACCGCCACCGCCGGCGGCGGCAGCAGCCATTTCATCTCCGCAGAAACCAGACACAAAAACATGGCAGAAATGGAGAAAGAAGGGAGACCTCCGGAAAATAAAAGGAGCAGGAAGCCGGCTCACCCTGTGAAGAGGGAGATCAACGAGGAAATGAAGGTAGGTGGGGACTTCGGGGCCGAGGAGACCGAGCCCCTTCTCCCGCCCGCTCCCTTCGGGCCACGGTGCGGGCTTGGGGGGACGGGGGAGCGCTTGTCAGTTTCGGTAGGATGCCCCGAACGCCGCCGCTGCTCCCCCAGGTGCAGAAGGGAGGCCAGCTCTCGGGCGGCATCCTCAGGGTTCGCCTGCCTCCGATGTGGTGGGGGCGGGGGCGGCCGGAGAACCCCGCGCTCGTTAACCGTGTGAACCCCAGGTCGGCACCGGGGCGTCTCAGGGGGCGGCGTCCGGCGGCCCGGGTGGCCGCGGGCACGGCCCAGAGGCTTTCCTAGTCGGCGGTGTCGTTTTTTTAGCCGCATCTCGGTCCCTCCAAAGTTAGGAGCTGCCGGGCCAAGGCGCCCAGGAGCGCTCGCTGCCCCCGTCTCCCCGGTTCGCCTCCCCGCTACCCGACCCCGCGTCCCTCCGCGTAGCCAGCTGCGCGGCGCAAAGGGGCTGTCAGTGCCCGGGAGCGTGGCGGCCCGGGCGGCGCGGGTCTGGGTACCGCTTTGCCGTCCGGCTCGCCTCGCACACCCCTGCCCGCTCCTCTGTGGAGGCTGCCTCCACCTCGCCCGCTCCCGCGCCTCTCTCCCCAGCTCCGCGGCCCCGGGCCGGCCCCGCTGGAAGACAGCCGTCGGAGGGGCGGCCTGCGGGGCCCCTGCCCATTGTTCGCAGAGGCCAGCGCCGAGTCCGCTCGGCGAGGCCGGGCTCCGCGCCAGGCCAGCGGTGCTCCAGAGGTGGCGAGCGCAGCCGCCTGGTGCTCCGGCTGCTCCCACTGGAGCGGTGGCACCAGAGCGCCGCTCAGCTCTAGATCCTCCTCGGCCCCCCATCCCCTTATTTTTTTTAATGAAGTTGCAGCGTTCGCCCGGCGAGGGGTTTATTCTGTGGTTACAGGAGTCTCTCCTGATTTACGAAATATTATTTTATTTACCTATTTTTCTTTGAGTGACACACAAGTAGCAGATTTGGAGGGCGGGGGGGGGGGGGGGGGGAACCTTAGTTTTCATCCTGCAGCTGTCTTAGGTCTCCATCTTCTGCGAAGACTTCTTAACTCTGCCAACCGACTTGGTCAGGTTGGTTAAGTGTGTATTTAAAAGACAAACTGAATGAAAATGGCACGCCACTGAGTTGAATTCGTCGCATTTTGATGTGTTCTTCTTTAGAACAAACATATTCGATGAGAGTGCCTTGTATGAAGCTCACGCTTAGAGAGGGACACATGGGCAATATATCCTATATGTACACCCCAGGGAAATTTCCATGCAATCTAAATTTTGAACTTAAGGCTCTTATTTTCTGGGTGAGGAACTTAGTGCCTGGAAGTATGAGGTGCAGCTGTGGGAAGTTAGAGAGTTAAGGAAGATTTGCCTTGGAAATCAGGGCAGTTCTTTGGGATGGAAACCACCATTGATTCCAATCATAGTTTACAAAAGGAGAGAGAGAGAGAGAGAGAGAGAGAGAGAGAGAGAGAGAGAGAGAGAGAGAGAGAAAGAGAAAGCGCAGTAGGAGCTGTTCTCCAAAGGGGCTGGAATTCAAACAATCTACCGTAACCATTCTATACTCATTTATCCTTCCTGCGTTTCCAGATTACTTTTCCATTTCATTTTCAATTGGGGGTGCAGGAAGAGGAGAGAGGTGAAGTAACCAGGAAATCAGTGTGTACTGGCCCTTTAAAACACTGCCTAATGTGATCTATATGGATGGCAGCTTTTAAGTTTCATAGGTTCTAGAATTACAAATTAGCTAATTTTAATCAAAACATGTGAAATGTTATCCCGGCTGGATATAAAGGCTGACTGTGCTCCATGCTTGGGGCTCGCGTTGTTGACTTTGGCTGCGGGTGCACTCCGTGGTTTGGGAGATAGTTGTCCTTCTACAGTATAACAGATGTTTGTCTGAACTGGTGAGGAAGAAACAAAAACAACGTTGTGTGAAGGGAAAAATTACACAGTTTTTAGCCAATGCTACAGGACTAAGTATGGAATTAACCTCCGTTCACAGAATTTCCTTTTTGAAAATGTTATTTTTCTTTTAAATCACCACCTCCTTTTTGAAGTTTTAATCCTTATTGTTTCAACCCATAGTAGCAGTAAATGAAAAGTTTCAGCCAGCAAATAGCTCAGTTGCCTGTATCGTGGTGTTTTCTCTCTGGTTTGGAACAATGTGTCAGAGACCCCTGGCCGAAATCTTCAGTCATGTCAAAGCAACACCATGCCAGGGAGTCATGAAATCCCATTCTTAGTGGAACTGTTCAGTAGGCATTCCTCTAATATAATAGCGCTAAAAGTCCTCATTTTAAGAGCGATTTTTCAAAGACAAAAGGGGAAAGGGTTATTTCGAACTCATGAAAATTTTCCCGTTTTTAAGAGTAATAACCACATCAATAAACCCCATCCCCAAACTTCATGGTATTATTACCCCTCCATCTAAAGAGTAGAGTAACATAACAAGTTGGTTGCCCTGCATAAAAATATGTGCAACAAAATGTCACCGAGAGCACAATGTGGCCTTGTGCAGCTTCATATCGGTGCCGCTGGAGCTGCCTGGCTGTGTTTGCCTTCATCTGAATGGCTTTCATCTGGACCAGTGTAAACTAAGCCCTGGTAAGTAATCACTGCCGGGCAGAAAGAAAGGAATGTATACAGCTAGCACGGCCTAAGCTGTAAAAACGGAAACTTGAGCCCCCACCAGGATCACATATCAAGGCTTGAAGGTAGGGGAAATGAAAGGGGGAAAGAGGAGAGAGCAAATGGAAAAGTCAGCCTGGGAAGTGGAGGATCAGGAGCAGGGCCCCCTTAGGGAGATTTGGCTCAGGGATTAGGGAATTTTATCATGGTGTACAGTGACCTACTCAGGTTTCAACACTGGTTGGATCAAGTTGCCTCTCTGCAAGCTGAAAGAAAAAGGACTGGTGTGTATGTGATTTTTTTCCCCCCCTTCGGGTAATAGAAAGGACATTGGTACAAGTGTCTATTTTAAGTACAGCCAATGCAGGGCACTGAAAATGAGCAACAAAATTACCTCCTCATAGAGACTTCCTTCAAGGTTTCCTAATTGAGATAGTCACAAATTTATTTGAAAACGGCTGGAGAAGACAAACGGGCTGAGGGTTAGCTGACACCAGTAATGGGATTGGAGATTGTCTTCATGTGGCTGGGAGCTAATATTGGTTGCTGTTTCACTAGATCAGATATTGAGTTACATTTTCCTTATCACTGGTTTAATGTACATGGCAGTTGTAACAAATTTAAATTTGATACAATATAATTTTGTGTATGAGAAGTACATGACTTGGCATAGCTAGCTTATAGTGTAACTTTAGTGACAATATCTTCAAGCAGAAATGTTTGTCTAATTATGACCTTTACAATGACTCTTTATCTTTCCTTTTCTTCTTCCTCCCTTCATCCTGGTTTTTTTAAATTGATTAAAAAGACTCATTACTTTACTGTATGTGCAGTTAGTATGCCTTATTTAATTAGTGGCCAACAAAGGAAATTTGAAAAAAATGTAACCTATATTTTGACTACTTTTGATTTCAAAATTGAATATTGTGATTGTATCTAATGTAATATGTCTTCGCTATACTGTCAACTCATGAGTATCATAATAAATGCATGTTAGGAGGGAATTCTGACATATGGAAGTGTTAATTTGTTTTAGGAGTTCATCCAGAGCATGGTCATTGTAATATAAAAACTAGTTTGAACTATTGGATGTGTAAATGTATATAGATGGGTAAGTGTAAATAGAGTTCACTTAAAGTTATGTATTTTGTGCACGTAGATCTTAGGGGACGTAATCAGTGGTTATCAAACAGTAATGCAACTAGAAAACCTATACTATGAGTAAAGATAATGAGTTGGATTTTTACCTTTTGAAACTCTTTGGCAAAACAACATAATTAGATCAAGCACTCTGCCCTGGGAACTTTCCTAAACACACCATAATTAATGCATTTACAATGTTTGGCTACTTCAGCAATTGCTAAACTACGAGATAATCTTTGTTCAATGTCTAGGGTCTTCTTTTTTGCTGAAGAAGTTTTCTGTCTATAAATATTCTCAGTAAGTAATTTGTACCTAAAATTATGCATCAGTCCTGATGCCTACAGTTAGAGTCAGTCACATCTGTTAGAGTTTAGTAGTAAACTCACCACAAGATTTTCTAGTTTGGTTTCTGATGGTCTCCATTTGGCATTAAAAATGAACTGTGTCAATTGCGTAGATGATAAAACAAGTTGCAGAGCTGAGCTGGTGAGTGCAGTGAGATAAATAACTTGGCTTTATAAAAAAAAAAAAGGTGGGGGAGAAATCAGAGTATGGATTAGAAAAGTTAACATGAGTTGAAATCAGTTCATTACTAAAACATGTATATTTTAAGTTTTGCTGTTGAAACTCCATCCTGGTGTCAGACCCGGTAACTCTCAGGAACCTAGAAAGTGGGCTCAGGACCAGATCACACTGGGGCAATCACAAATGGTCATACCTCTCCGCCTCAGGTGTGCCACATGGCAGGCCTGGGGACTAATGTCAGTGGAGACCTTCGTCTCAGTCCTTGCCCCTTGGGAGCTGGAATAGGATGTTCCTGAGCCCACCAGCCCTGTTCTCTGCATTGCTTTCAGTCTTCTAGCTCAGTGCACCAGTCCTAAGCCCATGAGAGATGGTCCCAGAAGGGCATGAGAACTGCGAATTCTGCTCTGTTTAACTGGAGGTTTTCTGAAGCATCTCCATCTGTGAACTTGTGAGTATGATGTGTGGTGAGAGAGATTCTCCAAGCCTTATACAACTCGCAGGTTCCAGAGACGAGGAAATGGAAAGGAACCACTCCACTTCCTCCCAAATCTGAAATAAACATTTGAACTAGAAGAAAATGAGTCTGACAGACTCATTCCCTTCTGCGTTTCCTGCCTCGGTGCCTGCCAAGCACCGCTCTGAGAAGCCAAGCCCTACTCTCCTTGTGTGAAAGACAGACTTATAGAAACCAAGAGGCAACAGAGTTCTTAAAGGAAAGTAAAACCCCCCCAAAACAAAAAAACCAACAGTCTCAAAAAATATAAATATCAGTGAGTGTAAGTGGCTATCTGAAAAAGGGGACTTCTAGGGAGCTGCAATGTCTTGTCAGGGGGACCAGACTTTTCATACCTTCTAAGGAAGAGTTCTTTTTATTAAGTCTTTTGAAAAATATTATTGGAAGTAGTAGAAGGTGGGTCATATAAAAATCTCTGAAGTCTAAAACTTCCTCTTGCGGGATGGGAATTCAGCCACACTTGCACTCTCGAGCTAATAAGATTACTGAATATTTTCCTAAAATGAGAGAAAACTAGAGTACTTTGTTTTTGCTGGTGCCAGTTGAAACCTGTAAACAGACATGAAAGCCTGGGGTGAGTGAGATTTTGATGTATTTTGGGATGCGTAGACTGATGGGTGTTAATATCTCTAGTGTGACCGAGGGGCTGTGGAACTCTGTCCTGCTTCAGGACCAGAGGCTTTGGCACAATCAGGGAAACAATGGAGCAAGTCTTGGCGATTTTTAGGGCAGTTCTGCAGCTGTGACAGGACACAGCTGCACACAGCTGCACACCTGCCATGCCTGCCACAATAGTAGCCTGAGGGCTGCTAGTCACAATTTCACAGCATTTGTTTGACCTTCCTAGGATAATTGATGTCCTGGCCAAAGATTAGAATGTGAGGACATAAGTGTCTGCTCTGTGTTACAAGAAGACAATAAAACATCATGGATTTTATATGTGGAAGCACACAAGTTTGGTCTCATATGCCAGTTACCATATACAACCATCCAGTTCAGAATATATCACTAGGAGAACCAGACTTTCTCTCCAGGCCTGCTGGAGGCAGGGGTTAGATTCTAGTGTTGTGATATGTCCTCTGCTCATAGAACTGCATTGTGACAATTGTGTTGTGGCTGAGAACAATGCTGCAAAATGATCCAAATGGAGCATAGTGGCCATCTTCAAAGGATTTCAAGCTAAAAAATGGTGTAATTCATGTACACCAGCAGGACTCAGTGGGTAAAGTCTGCATCAGGAATGCAGACCTGGCTGCTCTTGTTATTTCATGCATATGCATGACCCTCTAAGGGTCATCTGTGGAGAGTGGCTGGTCCTTAGGATACCATCTGATCTGGTGGGATCATGAATGTGGAATTACTTTGTAATCTCTAATGGGCTCTTCCAATATTTCTTTTGCACTGTTTAAATTTTACCTCCTTCTTGGCAGAATCATAAAATAAAATCCATCCACTTGATCTGTATTAGAGATGACTTAGATTCAGTCCTAGACCAGGCCTGGGTATAGAGCTAGGTGCTGCCTTCTAATCAAGTTCAGTGCTTACTTGCTACAAAAGAAATGGTCTCTTCCTTGGCAGATTCTTTCCCCACCTTCTATTTGAATCTCAATTAGTGAGAGTCCAATGATTCTTAAAAGAAATCTACCTCAGAAGTGAGTACACATGGAGGTAAAAAGGGAGATAAAATACTTTCCAAAAACAACCATAATTCTATTGTTAATAACCTTAGCTAGTGAGATATTCACATTTTTTCCCACCTTGTAAAATTGTTCAGGATTGGGTTTTCCTTTTCCTTTGAAAGTATTTCTCATATGCTCCACTTTCTTGGATGATGTATGTCAGAATGTTTTGAAGTTAAGTGATATAGTTGGCAGAGCCTCTATTGTCATTAGGATTGTGAATTTGGCTGACATGGTTGTCTATGAGAAGACTGTTAATTTTTAATTAAAACTTTTTATTTTTACAAAAATATACATTGACAAAAATAGTAAAATAAGCAATAAAATAAGAAAAAAAACTATAATTTTCATATCCAGACACAATTACTG
>PVJC01017165.1:0-32833 GCA_004026665.1 Murina feae
ACCTGGTCCTCTCCACGTCTACGCTGCCCCGCATGCTCTGTCTCTTCTGGCTTGGCGCCCATGACATTGCCTTTGATGCCTGCTTGGCCCAAATGTTCTTCATCCACAGCTTTACTGCCATGGAATCGGGCTTCTTTTTGGCCATGGCCATTGACCGTTACGTGGCCATTTGTCATCCACTGCGCCATAGCACCATTCTCACCCACGCTCACATTGCCAAAATGGGAGCTTCTGTTGTACTCCGAGGAGTGGTCTTCTTTTCTCCACATCCTATTCTGCTCAAACAGCTGCCCTACTGCAGGACTCAAGTCATTGCCCACACCTACTGTGAGTTCATGGCTGTGGTGAAGCTGGCGTGTGTGGACACAGGAGCCACCAAACGTTACAGCCTCAGTGTGGCCTCTGTCATTGGTTCTTGTGATGGCTTTTTTATTATCATCTCTTATGTTCTAATCCTCCGTGCAGTCTTTCGTCTTCCATCACGGGAGGCAAGTCTTAAAGCTCTAGGCACATGTGGCTCTCATGTCTGTGTCATCCTCGTTTTCTACTCTACAGCTGTCTTCACCTTCCTCACTCACCGCTTTGGCCACAATGTGGCACCCCGGATTCACATCTTTATTGCCAATATGTACCTTCTGGTCCCACCTTTTCTTAATCCCATTGTGTATGGTGTTAGGACCAAGAAAATTCGAGACTATGTCCTTAGTTTTCTAAGGGTAAAGTTTGTCTGACTATGCTGAAATTATTTGCAGAGACAGTATCAGAACGTGAAGGGAAGAGTATAAATAATTTATTTCATCCCATAACAGACATGACATTTTCTTCTGCTGAAATAAGACTTTTTATCAGATTTTAATGGAGAAGAGTAACCACACATTATAGAAGTTTCCCAGTTCTAATGAAAACAGTAGGCACATTTTATTTTGTGTACATCTGAATTTTGGGGAGCTTACTTAGAACTTGATAAATTGGAAAGGGATCCCCTTCTGCTCCCTGCTGCTATTGACCTTCTGTTATATGAGTGGAGGGTAATAGTGTGTTGTCCAACAGGTAGAGATTTAAAAAACAAAGAAATTCATAAGAACCTCAAAAAATTCCACAAGGAACTATCGCCAAATGAAAAATCAGTGATCAGTCAATATTCTATAGAAGAGTCAATATAATAAGATTCATGTCTTCTGAGTACAAGAAATACTTGCCTATTATTTTCACAAGAATAGGAATGTAGAAAAGTTCCACATTGCAATAATTGTGTTCACAGGTTACTATAATAAAATAAAGCTTTATGAATTATCTTTCTACTGTTTCTCTTGTCCTACTTATGCATCCTTGCACGCTCTGTTCTATTTGTAAAAACTCCCACATTCATCCAAAAAAATAATTTTCTTTATATATTCATGGTTTTACTTAGAATGTTTCCTTTTGTCCAGGCACCTTCTTATCTACAAAAAAACCTTAGTTATACTTCAAGGTACATCACCTGTTTAAACTCCCCCATGTTAGTAGAAATTTTATTTCCTCACATAAAACTAACTAAAAACTGTCCCCACCATTATTGTGAAAAATGCCACCATATATTATAGTTAACCTGGTATGTCTTTTTCCAATTAAATTCTTATTATATTTAGAGCTTAAGTGTACTGGCTCTAGAGTCAGAGTGCCTGAATTCATCCTTTATCTCTGCCACTTACTCTCTGTATATCTAGTCACTTTCTTGGCTTTGTTGTCATAATTAATAAAATGGGGATCATAAGATTTTCTTCCTTATAGGAATTTTAAGGATTAAATGAGTGAAAGCACATTGGCAAGGCACTTATATTAGTGTCACATAGTAGACTTTCACAAACACTATCTAACTGGATTAATAAACACACATAAGTGTATTTTTGCATGTTTATTATATGCCAGACTTTGTCAGATGTGTATGTGCAATGTACACATACAAGCATATATTATCACCATAATCATCAGAGTTTTAGTCTGGTTTCACAGATGAAAAATTTGGGCTCGGGGAGTTTAAATAATTTGCTCAATGTCACATGTTGATTAAGTGGTGCTACCTGGATTTAAATAAACACAAAAGTACTCAATCCCATACTTATGATAAAGACTATCCTCCATTTACTTTTTATCACTAATACCTCTCAGTATCTATGACACATGAACTTAATGAATGTTCCTGAAGGAAGGACTGATTCTATAAGATGTTTGAATTTATGTGTCTTGTGTCAGAATTCCTAACCATGTGATAGTTATAATTAAAATACTAGCTGACTTAAAATCATAAGGACAGGACTAATGATCTTTTTGTAAGATAATGGAGAAAAAATGACAATGACAGAAAGGGTAGGAACAGATTTCTCTTAGGCTAAAGAGAAGAGAATCATTATGGAAATATAAGCTTCCGGAATATTGCCATTATGTTGGATATTTCCTGAAGATGAATTGACAAGATAGACTTTTGGCTGTATTTTATTTTCTTTTTTAATATATTTTATTGATTTTTTTACAGAGAGGAAGGGAGAGAGATAGAGAGTTAGAAACATCGACAAGAGAGAAACATCAATCAGCTGCCTCCTGCACACACCTCACTGGGAATGTGCCCACAACCAAGGTACATGCCCTTGACCGGAATTGAACCTGGGACTCTTGAGTCTGCAGGCTGACACTCTAGTCACTGAGCCAAACTGGTTAGGGCTGGCTGTATTTTCTTTTTATTTGGAGTATTATGAATTATGGAATCCTATCTAATAAAAGAGTAATATGCAAATTAGGCATCACTCTGTCACAAAGATGGCGGCATCCATAGCCACAAGATGGCGGCACCCAGTCCAGCTCAGCCCCGCCACTGAAGTGGTCAGGCCTGATAGCCCGGCAGGTGGTGGTGGAAGACTCGAGGGGCAGAACAGGCAATCAGAGGAAGCTGGGGGTCCCCTGCCCAGGCCAGAGGCTTCATGCATGGGCAAGAGCGGAGCCGGTACTCGGAGAGGATAAGGGCAGAACTGATGATCGGAATGGTATGAGGGTGACCTACCCAGGCATAAGGCCTGGGCCAGAGGACTCAGGCCTGGGCAGGGGCAAGGCCAGAGATTGCAGGGGCCTGGGCTCCGCAGAACTAGCGATCGGAATGGCAGAGGAGGAGCCTGCAATCACAGGGGTCTGGGCACTGGTGGAGCTGGCAAAATAGGGATCTGGGGGTCCCCTGCCCAAGCCTGCAGCCTTGGCCATAGGCTGCCAGTGGGGCAAGGGCAGAGCCAGCAATGGCAGGGGGCAGGATCAGAGCCGGTGATCACAGAGGCCTGGGCTCTGTGAAGCTAGTGATCAGAGGGGCTTGGGGGTCTTCTGCCCAGGCCTGCAGCCTCAGGCAGAGACTGCAGGCCTGGGCAGGGTTGGAACTGGTGATTTCAAGGGCTTGGGGGTCTTCTGCCCAAGGCCTGCATCCTTGGCCAGAGGTTATAGGCCTGGGCAGGGGTGAAGCTGGGACTGGAGGGGCAGGGGTAGAGCCGGTGATCAGAGTGAACTACAGAGGAAACACCTTTTCTTACCGCTCATTGGCTAAGCTCCCTGTATGCCACTGGTAATATTCTTAGTAACTTGGGTAATAAGAATCCCTAAAGGCAATCTAGGGTTTTTCCACCACACTCCTGGAGAAAAAAAAAATGAAGGTCCACTGCTGGAGGGCTAAGAAATGTCATATCCTGCCCTAGCCAGTTTGGCTCATTATACATAATGTCTCAGCCTGCTGACTGCAGGGTCTGGGTTCAATTCTGACCAAGGGCATGTACCTAGGTTGCAGGCGCCTCCTTAGCTGGGGCTCAGGTCAGGGCTCATGCAGGAGGCAACCAATCAAAGTGTTCCTTTCACTTTGATGTTTCTCTCTGCTTTTCCTTTCTCTTCCACATGTGTGAGAGGGGGCAAGCTGGGCTGAAGAACATCCCCCCTCCCCAGTGCATGAATTCATGCACCAGGACCCTAGTTTAATTATAATATACTAGTGGCATGGTGCACAAAATTCATACATGGAGCGGGGTCCCTCAGCCCAACCTGCACCCTCTCCAATCTGGGACCCCTTGGGGGATGTCTGTCTGCCTGTAGGACTTGCCCTGGTACTCAGTCTTCCTTACACTTGGTATTGTGCAATATTTGGTTTTCTAAATCTTCTCTATTGTTCCTACTTTAATCTCAATGCTCTGTGTTTCTGTTTTATAGTTTGTTTACCAAACAATGGCTTTAATTTAGTCAATTAAAATTTACTTAGTGCATACATTTTTTCCAGCTTTTTTGGATTCTAATTGCATGTAGGAAATTAAGACTTAATTTCACTTTAAGTTTTGCTTATGGAGCTGCCAAGGTCACAGGAAATTAAAATGTTTTAAACTACTGGTTTTGAAGCAAGCAATGTGTATATAATTATAACTGCACAGTGTTTATATAATTATAACTGCAAACAGTTCTGCCTTCTTTTACCCTAAGTTTCTTTAACTTCATATTAAATTATTCCTCAGCCCTTACTCTTCTCCTAGAGTACCTAAGCCCTACACGCCACCTCTCACAACACATACATACACACACACAAATGAGTTCTACAATGCTCCCAAACACCTACTTTTTTAAAATTTTGAATTATTGAGGTAACATTGGTTAATAACATTATGTAAGTTTCAGATATATAACTTCATAGTACAGCATCTGTATACTCCATTGTGTGCTCACAACCCAAAGTTTGCTCTCCTTCTGTCCTTTTAACTACATGTGCTATCCTCAATAATTGGCTCTAGGCTTTGTTCCCCAGAATATTCAAGCCAAGTAAAGCACTTTGCCTAACAGAGAGGCCCCTAGAGACCTTGGAGGGAGGAGATGAGGCGGTGACAAACCAGCATAAATCTGCCTCCAGCTCAGACATTTCATCTTATTCTAGACATCAGCAGATCTTGTCTGTACTTCATGTGGACAGTTGCTTTGCTGGTCCCAGTCCCACTGTGGTCAGACTCACAACCATCTACAGGTACTATTCTAGGAAAAGAGAGAAGAGGGAGGGAAATGAATAGAAAATCCTGGCATGCAAAGTCATGTAGGAAAAGAGATTTCTAAATACCAATCACCAACCCTTTTAAGTTCATGGTTGGGTTCTGCATTTGTTAGAATACCCAGTGGCATTGTTTAGGAAAGAATAAGTATCTTTCTAATTTTTACACCTGAATTGATGGTCTCTTTACTTGAAATTAATGTTTATATTGTTGTTGTTGGCAATAATTTTTGATAGCTTGGGTAAAAATTTACCATGTTGCTTAAAGCGCTAATATTATCCTATTGCTACCACCATATGGGGAATTTTATCTACTGTATTCCTGATTGATGACCATTCAATTTCTACCTGATAATGCCCACAAGGTATCTTTTCGGTTTGAGTTTGTGATAGGGTTATTTCCCATATTGAACTAAAATGCACCTTTTAAAATCTGTTAGCATCTTTTATTTGGTCAGGTATCTCTCTCTGGTGATACTAAATTCTTTTTTTTTTTTTACTCAAGAATATAATGAATCTACAAATATTTGAGGATAAAATTACCAAAGCCATCAAATCTTTCTTCTTATGTTGTCAATTCAAGGCTATTAATTTATCCTCATTACAGTTCTTTCTAAGAAACAAAAAACAAAAAGAGCAGTATGCCCTGGCCAGTGTGGCTCAGTTGGTTGGACCATCATTCTCTGCACTGAAGGGTCACAGATTCAATTCCCAATCAGAGCACATATCCAGGTTGTGGGAGGCAACCAATCGATGTTTCTCTTTCTCTCTCTCTCCCTCTCCCATCCTCACCCTGTAAAAAATGGAAAAATATATCCTCGGGTAAGGATTAAAACAAACAAAACAACCAATCAACAAACAAAAAAAAGAACATTTTTTGCATCTTTCACTTAAACTTTGTACTTCATACTAAAAGAAGAAAATATTCAAAGAATTATGTCAAAAATATTGTTTGTTTTATATAATGTTGGTATTCAATGATGGATTTAATCCTCATTACAATTTTTAAGGTAGGCTTCATCCCACTTTTGATATGAAAAAATGAGGTTCAAAGGCTTAAACAATTTATTCAAATTACATCTGAGTGATTTCAAAATAAGTGGCAGGGCTGAGATTGCATCTCAAACATGTGTAATCTCAAAGATCTTGCTATTATCGCTATACCAAGTTAAATTCCAGGAGACCAACCTATCATTCAGCTATGCTGTGCCTTTTACCAAATGCAGTTGATAGATGACATACTTAGATCTAAACATATCAATTATATGATGCATATATGTGGGATTTTATCAGCTATACCACTCTATTTTGGTGTTTAAATATTTAGAATAAATTAATTACCAAAAAGATAAATAATTTAAGTCCATCAACAATTAAAACAAAATGACACAATATTAATATTATTATACTTTTATTTTTAAAGCAAGTTTGTGTTGTATTTTTTCATCCTAATTTCAGTTTAAGTTTTGTATATGGTCACAGGAAATGAAAATATTTTAAACTTGATTTTGAAGCAAGCTATAGCAATTTGCCTATACAGTAATTATAGTTGCAAACAGCTCTGCAACATTTTTGTTGAAAAAACTTTTATTGAAAAATTTATTTGATTGTGATTCTTTTAAATATTATATAGTTGAACTATTTCTAACAAAATCTGGAATCTAAACTTTAATAGTAAAATTTAAAATTTAATTGTAATCGTATTAATAACAAAAAGCTGTATTTCTATTCCTTTATTTTATTTACTATATACTTTTTGTTTTGATTTTTACTTTTAATCTGTTAAATATGCTATTTAATCTATAACATCAAATAATTTGTAAATGTGAATTTCTATTCAAAGTAATTATGTAGATCAGCAAATACAGTAGTCTTATTTCTATGGAAATATGTTTGCAATTAATCACTGAACTATGCTCCCCATACAAAACCATATGAATTCACATATATATACCATCCCATTAAACTCTACTTTTACCCATGCCCCTACCACGCTTTAATACTAAAATACTGGAACTTGAATACTAAATTATTATCTATTGAGGCTTTTTTTGGATGCCACCTTTGTCATCCAAAATATTTGTGATTTCTTCAGACTTGTGTCAGGTGTAAGATCAGCAGGTTTCTGAGAGTCTTTGTAAAAATCAGCAAATACTCCAGAGAATCCTAAAGAACCAAGGCCAATCTCAAGAGCTGAGGACCCTGGGGTGATGAAAATAAACTTCCTCATCTTGAGTGAAAGCCATGATTTCTAGCTTTTACCTATAACGTTGAAAATGTTGGGTCTCTTGCCAGGCCCTGCTATCTGAGAAAAAAATCCTATAGGATTTCACACCGTGAATATTAAATGGGATCAGAGCCACAATCTAAACTATGCAGTTGATATATCTTTTTGGGAATTAATCCCTGAGACTATTTCTTCCTCTTACAGCCTAGGATTATCTCCTCTCTCACTACAAGTTGCAGAAGCATTTATTTGATCATTAGTTGACATGATATAGTTATGATTGCCACCATAAAGTACTACCCGGTATTTTAAATGAAAATATACACTGACTTCAAAATGTCCTTTGTTTCTTTCTCCCCCAGGAATCAGCCCTTGGAGGAGCTCAGGGTAGGGATGTCTTCTTGCAACAGCTCCATTCCGCTGCCCTTGACATTTGTCCTGGCTGGAATTCCTGGCCTGGAATCTTCCCATGGCTGGTTCTCTGTGCCTTTCTTCTTGGTCTTTGTCATCACAGTCATTGGCAATGCCACCATCTTATGCATCATTCGAGTGGAGAAGAGTCTTCATGAGCCCATGTTTCTCCTCCTGGCCATGCTATCAGTTGTTGACCTCTCCCTGGTCAGTGTTACTGTGCCCCGCATGCTGGCTATCTTCTGGATGAATGCCAAAGAGATCAGCTTAAATGCTTGCCTCACCCAGATGTTTTTCATCCCTTCCTTTTATGTTATGGAGTCTGGGATCCTCCTGGCCATGGCTTTTGACAGGTTTGTGGCTATCTGGCACCCTCTGAGATACACAACTATCCTTGCTAACAACATGCTTGTGAAGATGGCACTGGCTGTCCTGGCAAGGGCAGTGGCAGTGCTGACCCCAGCACCCATCCTAGCCAAAAGACTGGAAAGCTTCCAAACCCACATCATTGCCTACTCCTACTGTGCCTACATGGCTGTGGTGCAGATAGCCTGTGGAGACATTTCCGACCACATCGTCTATGGCCTCATGGTTATCGTAGCATCTGTGGGATTTGATCTGTGTTTTATCAGTCTGTCATATGGGCTGATCCTTCACGCTGTCTTTCGAATACCCTCTTGGGAGGCACGGGGCAAAGCGCTCAGTACCTGTGGCTCTCATCTTTGTGTCATTGCTCTCTTTTATTCTCCGGTTGTCTTTTCTGTGCTGGCCCAGATTTTAGGCTATCACATGGCTCCCCATCTACAGATTATCATTGACAATCTCTATTTCCTGGTGCCTCCCATGATCAACCCTTTGATATATGGAGCCCGGACCAAGCAGATGCGGGAGTGGGTGCTTCGGATCTTGCACTGTCGAAAAGACTGAAGTTGATACCTGAGGTAGACAGGGACCTGGGATGTGGGGCTGGAAATCATGTTCAGTTGGAAGCAGAGATAAATCACGCCAGATTGTGGGCTTTATGGGAAAAGGAATAGCTAAGGCAAGAGGAGGACTTAGCCAGTGTGGGAATGTAACTGAGACATGTTCTTTTCATCAGAATATTGTTGTTGGGAAACCCTCATGACCAGAAACCTCCTCAGTGCTGATGCAAGTAATAACATAGGAAAACACATTGTTTTTAATTTTATTTTTTATCTGATCGCATTACATAACATAAATTGGAAGCACATTATTTCAAATGAGGCAACAATGAATTTAGATCTATAGTATCAAGACCTCTGAGCAAAACTACTTATCCTAAGATTTTTTTACTTAATGACTTTTCTTTCACATTTATGTTTTAGATATTTCACCAATATGGAATTACATATCATGGAAAGTAATCCTAATGGAAATAAATATGTATAAATGTCCACATTCATGTCAATGAGTAAAGATCTTTTATGTCTGAAGGGTTTTAATAGAGAAGATTCTTCTTTAGAGAGTTACTATTAGTGTCAAAACCTGGAACCAATATACAGTAGACTGAATCTGATAAGAAAGCATGGGGGGGAGGGGGGCGGGAGAGAACCTAAATCTGTTCTTTGCCTAGCTTCACATTTTTCCTTCTACCTACCTATATTTGTTTTCATAAATTTAAGTCACCCAAATCTGTATCTTAAATCATAAATCATGTATGCCTTCCATAAAACTCATTGTAACAGTCTTGTGAACCACTCTTCACATGCATCTTAATCTTATGTCTTTCTAAACTAAGCTTTTAATCTCTGTGCCAGCTAGATTACCCCTCTATGTTCCCCATTTTTGTTCATTTGACTTGAGTTAAATTAAGTTTAAAACCTTGATATTCTTAATTATTTTTATTTTCTTCCCTTCATCCAAACAATCACCAAGATTTCTCTGTACATTTCCACTGTATTTTTTTTGTCTTGCATTTTATCACTTAGGATTTCTGTACTGCAAAATTCATCTAATTTTCATATGTCCAATTTCAAAGTTGTTATTAATTCTGCAACTGGAGTTGTATTCCCAAATATCTTACTTTGTCTACTTAAACTCTTCAGCAGCCTGTTTCTCAAGATAAAGTCTTAACTTCATAACATGACATTCAAGTACCGTATTTTCCGGCATATAAGACGACTGGGCATATAAGACGACCCCCAACTTTTGAGAAGATTTTCCTGGGTTAAAAAGTTTGGACAAAGACTGTATGTGGCACAAAAAGGAGCCGACCGGAGACACTTGCATTCTCCGTCTGGCTCCATTGAAATGAATGGAGTGCGGTCGTTTTTGAGCTCCCTCCACCATATGCAGCAACTGCAGATTTTCCAGTCTGGCTCAGAAGTTTCAGCTCCCACCATATAAGACGACACCCGATTTCCTGGGTTAAAAAGTCATCTTATATGACAGAAAATACGGTAATTGCATGACTTAACTCCAGTCTGCTTTTCCAGGTGCTTTAGTTTTGCTAAATCACACATAAGCATCAATTTGGCCAAATCTATTGCTTTATTTGTGAAGATGCTGCACATCCCTTGCTACTTTAGCTCATTCTTTGTGCTACTTGGGAGGCATTTTCCCTTGATCTTTTTTAGTCAAAACCTTTCCCATCTCAAGAGAAACTTTTATCAATTTGTTTTCCTTAATGCCTGTCTTCACATGATATCAACCTGTCATTTTTTGTGCTGCCAGACACTTTAGGTTTCTTTAACATTTATTTGTCCATGATCTGAACTGGACTTCAGATATTAATCTGCATGCCTTGCCATTCCTTTCACACTGACACTTCTTGAAAGGCATGGGCCATGCCAAGAAATTGATTTTTGCACTACACATAAGCAGATCTTAAAATCTTGTCTTAGTTTTTTAAAAAATGTTATTAAACACCAGCTCATAAACCAAGGGATATATGCATGTAAATTATGACCTTCTCTCTATCCCTAAAGTTCATAATTTATATATCCCCAGCTCTACCAAAACAAATATGACATAAGTAATATTTATTTCATACACCCATACACAAATATGCATGCTTTTTATTTCAGATACATACCTATAATCATCTTATTTGTTTATAAACATCTCTCTCTCTCTCTCTAATCACTACTCATATTTATACATATTCATACATTCACAGGAACATGTGTGCACACATATATCCGATGTATATCAATTGTATCAATAAATATACAAAACACTATTAACCTTTTCACAGTTTGGCTGGACCAATTTTCAGATACATAAATTTACTCAAATAAATGAGTAACTCCTCTCAGAATGCTACCGCTGAAAGGTTCAGAGTTGGGCCCTGGTCACATAGAACTGATTCAAGGCTTGGTGTAATAAAAAAGACATTTATTCAAGGCACCTGAGCAGGTGGACTGTGCTTGAGAAAGGAGTCAGTGGTGAATGGGGAGGGCGCAGGCTTTTTATGTGCTCAGGGAGAGCTGCAGACAGGGCTTCAGCTGACACTCATCTGGGACGTGGCCGTGGCTCCCAGTGTGGTTTTACAGCCTTGCCCTTTGTCCTTCTGCTGGTTCCAGCTGTCCTTCCTCCTGGGGGCTGTTCAGGAGTTACAGTCTTCAGGAATTTCTGTAGAATAACCACTCAAGGGGAGCACGTTTGTGCAAGGCGTCAGCTTGCAGAAGGAGCTTTCTTTTGCTGAGTAGCCCTGTTTCTTGATTAAACTTTTCAACAACTACATGCTCTTTATCAGCTTTTAGGGCTCAGCTTAGGCAATACTTCCTCCTTCCCTAACCTCCTGCCTCTTTTTATTCTGTATTCTGTAGTGCATTCATTTCAATGGTCTCCAATGTCCCCTCTCCTTTGTCAATCACAACACATATCACACAATATGACAATTGCCTATTTGCATAATATTTTTCTACATTAAAATGAGTATTTTGTATATACTTGTTATCATAGGACCTAGAATTTCCATGGTATGTAATATAAGTTTAATTATCATGTGTTGATAGGTCAGGTCCCATTTCAAATTACTTCTCTGATGAAGCAACACAAATTTTGTCAATTGTTCCACCACTACAAAGCTATGAGGCTAGAAATGGTGTGAACTTATACATTTGGCTTATGTGCTAAAAATAAAAGAAAGGAAGGAAAGATGAGAGGACAAAAAGGAGGAAGAGAACAGACAGACAGAGAGAAGGAGAGAGAAAGGGAAGAAAAGAGGGAAGGAATGAGGGAGGAAAGAAGCATTTTGTTTGGCCAACATTCTTCTCTATTGAGGGATACTTCCTTAGTGAAATATCTTCAACTCCACTTCTGAATATTATGTAGGACATGTTCTTTCAACTTCAGTGGGCCAGTGTGTTCCCGGAAGCACAATTCCCCTTCCCAGTCATTATGATTGGCTTTTACTATGTAACAAACAAACCATGTGTAGTGTCGACTGGGCTCATTTTGTATTCTCACTTTATGTCTTCACATGGTTACATGATATAAAGGGGCTGCATCTGGATGCTCAGAAGGCTTGTAAGCATGGACATCATTCAATAAGGCTTATTTCCTGGGCTCTCTCCCTTAAAATTAGCTTTGGTTTCTTACCTGGTGTTTCAAGGCTTCAAAATATAAAAGCAGAAGCTACGAGGCTAGAAATGGTCTGTATCAAACGATTCTTTTTTATTTTGAGCTGTCACTGTCCTTTTCGGTGTAACCTGGCAGTACTTTTGAATAATAAGGAATCTTAAAACCTGCATACTGGTTTTCCAGAGGCCAACTCTTACTTTAAGAGTGCATCCAGGGTCAACCGACGTGTCAGCCTGCTCCACCCAGAGACGCATACTTCGTGAGAATCCATGGAAATGAGTCTGAACTACTGGAACCCACTCCCCATAAATTTATGGCATGGTGAGGGTAAAACAAAAGCAAACAAACAAATGAAAAAAACCCCCTCTGTACTTATAAAAATGTTTTTCTTAATTGAGTTGAAATGTGGTGTTCCTTCCCCCATGGAAAATAAAGAAAACTTTGTGTCCTAAAAAAGAAGAGGAAATAATGTCTAGAAAAAAGTAAATGACAAAATGGTTTTATGTTCAAATTCAGAAATATCATAAACCTTTATGGTTTGTCTGAGTCCTACTTGAAAGTTAAACACTTCTTTAACTCATCTTTTTTATACATTTTATTACATGTGGTACTTTTCAACATCTTCTCGAAATGTTCACTAGGTCTCTATTTTTTAATTTTCTGCATTAAAAAAAGTGATAGTTTTGTCAATTGTTCCACCACCACAAAGCACAGATCCCTGTATTCTCTGGTACATAATAACAATGTTGTCACTCTATTTAAAACCCTAATTAACATTGGTTCCCTTTAAGCTTCTATCGACTCTCAAAGTCAACGCTGCATGTTTTAGGCTTTTATGACTGCAAAATTAAGGTGACCAGACGTCTTGCTTTTGGCGGGACATTCCCGATTTTTAAAAGTTTGTCCCGCATCCCGCGGCGTTTTAAAAAAAAGTCCTGATTACTCTTTGTAATATTTTAAGTAAGAATAATAAAAAAAATAAAAAAGACACCCCCCCCCCGTCAATGGTGTACTGCTTTAAATCTGGTCACCTTATGCAAAATCCAACTCTTCACACCATTTTTTCCTTACATTTAAGTATTGTTGTGTAATACAACAACCCAACACTTGGTGGCTTTGAACAACAGCTTATGATTCTCTCTCCCCTCCCTTCGCTCCCCCCCCTTCAAAGTTCTGTTGATTGCTTGGCCCCAGCTGTGAAGTTCTCCCTGGGAGTCCCTCAAACAGTTGCTAATAGTGGATAGTGTTTGGAAGAAGAATCCAGATCTGGATAAAAACTTTTTTTCCTCTCAGATGTCAGGCACTCAGTCCCCCTCCACACTGATTCTTCTTCCATCAGAGTAGAACCCAGGGGGCTCTTAAGAGTTGGCATGAAAATAAGAAAGGTACAATATCAGTTAAGGTCTCTGCCAAGAACTGACACAGATTGACTTCTGTTGTATTCCTAGCAGTTGCAGGTGCTCAAACTTACTGAGAGGAATAAATAAGAGTTTATTCTTCATGATGGTGAGGCAAGATCTCATGGGGCCAAGACACATCTCTTCCTTTCCAGGACAATGTGCCTTACTCTGCATGACACCAGTTTCTTCCCATAACTCAGGAGGTTTGCTTATTTTCTGGTCCCTCCTTCACTATGACAAGACTCTCAATCCACTCCACGTATTATTCCAGAAAAGAAAAAAAAGATGGATTGGACCCAGTATGGAGTGGTAAATCACGTAGAGGAAAGAAGTACTTAAGTGTTTTTACTACTTAAGTACCCCAACAATCATTCATTCATAAGTTCACATTTTCACCTATTGAAAATAATTATAGCCGCAGTTGGAATCTAATAATAATAATATTCTTCAGAATGTGACATCTTTCCACTATATATGCTATGAGTGGGTAATGTCTTTATTTAGAGTTAATGAAAATAAATTTATTATTGACATTTCTGACAGCTCTGATGCAACCCTACCAGTGGAACTTAGAGCTGCTATGAAATTTTTGTAACCCCACCTGCACGTGAAGAATGCCATCTGTATAGAGGATTATTCACTCATTATTTAAAAATCACAATTGATAGTTTTTTATTCACACAAATACATTTTTATTTTGGGGGCAGTGTGTTTCCATAGAGTTCTTAGCAATAATGAGCTAAATTTGACCTTTTTATAACAACTCCTGACATGTATAAAATTTGCTGGTCACAAAAATATAATCTGTCTAGCACGTACTTCTTATAATTAAAGAGCCAGTCATCAGAGCCTTCAAATTCTATTTTTATAATAGTAAGAATTCTAAGATGTTTAATAATTTTATTTTCAATTCAGGAAGAAAGCAAAAATGTGTTTAGTCTGTAGATGGCTCACAAAGTGTTATACCCCCATAGGGAAGAAAGAAAGGTAGATATTTAGACAAAACTATATTATGCCATTAATTCTCATAGCAGGGTTACAAGAAAATATAAAAAATAAAGGAAGGGAAAGATGGAGGATGATAGAGATTTATGATATACATACATATTTTTCAGCCAAGTTTATTTCAAATTTTGAGTGTTCTTATTTGGGGAAAATAGATTATTTAGGAGAGATCATTATAATGTAAAAACCTCACCAAAATATACATAGTGCAAGGAGTTTACATCTTAAACAAATAAATACATATATTTCATATTTTGTGTTATTTTTGGATCACTCCTGGGTGTCAGGCTTCAGAGTACAAATCTGTTTAATCCGCTTGCGAATCTCTTTGGTCTTCACACCATAGACAATGGGGTTAAGGGCAGGGGGCACAAGAAGATAGATGGTAGACAATAGGATATGAACATAGGGTGACACATGTCCAAAACGGTGGCTGAAGAAGGAGAAAAAGGCAAGTATATAAAACTCCAGGAAGACAAAAATATGGGCAGTACAAGTGTTGAATGCTTTAAGTCGTGCCTCTTTCTGGGGAAGATGAAAAACAGCCTGAAAAATTAGAATGTAGGAGATGAAGACAAAGATCATGTCAAAACCCAGAATTGCAAAAGCTACAAAGAGCCCATAGGATTTGTTAATACGGACATCTTCTGCAACCAGCTTGACCACAGCCATGTGCTCACAGTAGGAATGGACAATAACCACAGACTGGAAAAGGTGCAGTCGTTTTAGTAGAATGGGTAAGATCCCAACAAGCACCGTTGCCCGGATTGCCACCATCAGCACCGATTGAACTAGAAAGAAAGGTGTGAGGATGGATGTGTGCCTCAAAGGATTACAGATGGCAACATAACGGTCAAAGGCCATGGCCAACAGGATGCCAGATTCCATACCCTGCAAGGCATGAATGAAGAAGAGCTGAGTAAGGCAAGCATCAAATGCCATGGAATAAGAGCCGAACCAGAAGATGGCCAACATCTTTGGAGCAATGGCTACAGAGAGACCTAGGTCAGTGGCTGCCAGCACTGCCAGGAAGATGTACATGGGCTGGTGAAGACTGTGTTCTGTAGGGATGATGATTAACAAGAAAACGTTCCCTAGCAGAGACACTAGGCATAACCCAAAAAAGGGAAATCCAATCCAAAACTGCACATGCTCTAGTCCGGGGATCCCAGTCAGGATCACCGTCTTTGGGTTCAGATAAGACACGTTGGTCGATTCCATTAGGTTGGTAATTCCTTTCCTCACTGACTCCATGATCTATTCAGAGAAAAAAATATGGATGGGAAGAAAGAAGGGAATTTTCCTCACCATTTCTCCTAGAGCGTGAAAAACAGGATGAAAAGGTGGCCATGCCACTTTGAATCTTTGGGAATCCATTGAAGTCAGTATCAGAATACCATAGAATGCTTGGATCTCTTTTTCCAAAGTCAATGTGGGTATTTGTGGGTGAGGAAGATAAATCCAGTGTTTATCACCCAGAAATTGTAGAAATGGAAATTATGATTCTAACAGCATTGATCTTGCTGGTTAATGAAGTGTTCTCAGGTAGTATCACAGATAACTTTTTTTTTTTTGGTCTATATCCACCTCCTAACTTCAGACACACTTCAGATTAGGCAAAATTTCTCTGTGACACTCAAAATTGTAGACTAGGTCCATAATTTCATAGCCTTGTTCGTTTTGTTCAAAGCTCAGAATCTCCAGATAGTGGAAGCCTTTCCAAATCTTTCCATTTTCCCTAGTATAGGAAGCAAAATACCTCACACAAATTTAACAAATTGACTCTGAGATGAGGGATTGAAGAAGTTTGTTCTTTCAGCAGATATTGGCTGATGTGCCTATGTGCAGGCTCATTATCCCGGCTCTTGGAAGTGATGTGGAGTTGCTTTTATCTGTAGCAGAGGAGCATATTTGACTTAGTAAGATAATTATGGCCTGTTTGATTTAAAAGTGGTTGTCTAACAGAGTCGGGTAGAAGGTGATGTAAGTACTCACAGATCTTATAGGAGATAAAAAGTTGAGAAGGTAGGGAAAAAGTCAGTTGAATTAAAGGCACAATCAATTAGGATAGAATAATAACATATATAAACTGACCTATTGGCTAAACCCTGTAGCTTAAATATTTTGATGATATTAATGTGCTTCAGATACAAAAGGGTAGGATTGGCTGTGGGCCACGCTACTATTTACACTGAAGTTCAACCTAACTAGGTGCTTTCTTTCATTTTAATGCTATGAGCTGGCAATAAAAATAAATTGAAATTTCTTATTGTATTGTTTCATACTTCAAATTTCTGATATTTTATAACATTTTAACTTTTTCCTTAGAAATCTCTTCACTAAAGCTTAAGAAACTTTATAAACTCCTTTTTCTTTTTCATTAACCATTCCACAAGCATAACATCATTCAAAAGTTTTATCTTCCTTATGATTTTGAATAGTCAAACACATTGACTAGGGAGGACCACTGTAAATGGGATTTTGTATATTTTCTATAAAGGGAAACTAGAGGGATTACTGCTGTAAGATTATAGAAAAAAAATGACAGGTTCAAAGTCAGTAGGAATATATACACTTGGGTATAACTTTAATGTCCCCAATGTAATAAAATACTTTAAAAGGAGATTTTGTTATATGAGCTTTAGTAGCTACATTCATCATCAATAGACTATATCTAAGGCAATAAAGAGATATATACTAAAACAATTAGAAATTTTGTGAAAAGAAATTCCCTTTGCTGACCATATAAAATGAGCTTAGGAAGGATAGTTTCTCTTGAAGTGATGGTAATAAATATGGATATATCTTATTATTGTGACATGAACAGACAAAGGTCATAGCTTTGGTATATGAAAGATGATATATCCTACATGATTATTTATAATTGTCTGACAATGTAAGAATAAAAGTACAATTTAGCACCAAGTGCACAATTACAGATGATAATAAATTCATCAAATTAATTTTCTTCTATATAGTATAGTTTGTGTATTACATAATATATAAATTAATATTTATTATATGATATATGTATATATTTGTATAATATAAAGTATATAACATACTACTTTAAATAAGTATATAATATAAAATATATACCATTATTTATATAAATATATAATATATCACCTTATTATTATATATGTATATATCTATATCTATATATATATATAGAGAGAGATATATATGCAATTTTTTGTATATTGTGATGTTTGACATCTTAAAACACCTTTCTCCCTGGGGAGAGATTGCCCCTCCCTATCTGGGCTAGAATATTCTTAGAGACAGCAAATGTCCCAGCCAGGAGCATAGCTGTGCTGTGCAAACAAACCAATCCATTCCCCATTTATCTGTCCATACACTCCGGCAGGCAATAGTCCTCTGCCTTAATCATTCTGGGGCTAGGTGCCAGGCAACTAGAAGCCACTCCTACACTCAAAGTCCACCCAAATTATGCAAACTAGGCAATCTTAAACTGTTCACCCTTCTCTACCTTGCCTTTGCTGTGGACATCTAGGAAAGGCGTTGGCATAAACACCTTAATTTCCCCACTCCCAGCTCTTCCTTGTGTCTCACCCCCACTCCCATCACTCTATCACCCTGGTAGTTTTTATTTGGTCCTACAAGGCCTGCTGTTCCTCCTTGTCATTAGGAGCTGTTGGTTTAATAACCTTATTTTCCTGAACCTTTCCTCTGTCTTTTCTTGTGTATGCATCCGACTGATCTCTCCTAAAAATCAAACCAACCAACCAAAAAACAAAAAATCCAGGATTTAAAATCATGGGATAGGAATTTAGAAATATAGCATAATTTAATGCTGGATCTACCTATTTACCTCACATGGAATCTTGTCCATATTTCTTAAGCCTACATAACTATACATGGGAATAATAGTATCACTTAATTCACTTAATTATTGGAAGGGCTAAATAAGTTTATATGTGAAAAATTCAGAACACAGTATGGAAGAAAGTATTTACTTAATTTTTGCTAGCTAGTGTTCGTCAGAACTTTTAGAGAACTTATGTGAAGACAGAGACACATTACTACCTTTTTAAGGACATTTAAAACAAAATTCAGAAATGAGGAAACTTTTCTGAAGAAAAGATAAAAAATCCATGAGATGATGAAAATTCTGGAACAGAATAACTGTACTCAATTTGATCTATAAGATTCGTCAGTCATGTAGCAGATGAAATGGTCTCTAGTGATGTGGAGACCTTGGTGAGTCAACATATCTCACTTACTTAAATTGATTTAGACACTTCGCCTGAGAAGTAATCATATTCCCCATAAAAGTCTGACTCGGTAGATGGAAAATCTGTGAATACAGAAACCAGTTTTCTGAAAGTGTTTAGACTTTTAAAAAATAGCTTCTAAGACATCAAAAGCATGCGTTTTATGCAACTTCTTTTTCTATGGTAATCAGATCAGAAAGTGTTCATTGCTGGACTCCTTGAAAGAGAAAGAAAAAGAAATAAAAGAAAATCTTAAATGGAGATGGAGACAGGTAAAGTAAGAAACAAGAGACAAAAGAAAAAGAAAAAAACACAGACAGAACAACAAACAAATGATGTTTAACGTCCTTAAGAAGGTAGTAATGTGTCTGTCTTCACATAAGTTCTCTAAAAGTTCTAGCAAACACTAGCTACCAAAAATTAAGATCTTGTATTTCAGGGAACAAGATCTGAGTTTTAGTTACAGTGCAACAAGACCAGACACCAACGCTCTTTAAATAATAGGATGCTCTAGCTTTGACTTATTTTTTTAAAAGTTCTCCTGCTCAAACTGCAAACACACACACTTTCCAAACCACAAGATCATCTTCTCTTATTTTTAATAAACTAAGCAATGTTAGAGCTACTTTGTAGGCAAACATTAGAAGAGGAAGTTGAAATCTTACTTTCACCTTGCCTTGCCACTAATTAACTGGAATGTGCCAGTTCTGAGTTTTCTTCAAATATAATTAAGAAGATAGTAATAGATTATCTTTGCATCTTTTCTATCTCTAAATGATATGAGTATAATCTATCTTCTTACTAATGATAAACTTGAATAAAAAGGAAAAAGGTGACATGCCAAAGGAAAGTTTGTGACTGAGAGATGCAGGATCAAGATTATTTAATTCACTGCACTCTCCACTTCTGTCAAAATGTGTTGCAGTTAGCCTGGCCAGCATGGCTCAGTGGTTGAATGTCGACCTATGAACCAGGAAATCATGGTTCAATGCCTGGTCAGGGCACATGCCCGGGTTGTGGGCTTGATCTCCTACCTGCAGGAGGCAGCCAATCAATAATTCTCTCTCATCATTGATGTTCTGTCTCTTTCCTTCTCCCTTCTTCTCTGAAATCAATAAAAAATATATTTTAAAAAATTTGCTGCATTTAGAAACTCTGAGCAATACACAGGTCCCAATTCATGGAGAAGAAACTCACCCGGGAAAACAGATAGCTGGCTAGAATGTAGAATCAGTGGATGGAAGAGCCCTTTTCTGCCAGGCTTTGGATTCTGAAAGGTATTAGCTACTATGTGTCTTTCATTAAGGAAGGTCATTAGCTGTTGCTTTTCTTGGCTTTAGAATCTTATCTGATCCCAGTGCAATATTCAGGTCTTGCCCTAGAGAGGTCATTACACTGCTGAAACCCAGCTCTTTTTTATGGGAGAAAAAAAACCCTTGCCCCAGGGAAGGTAACCAGGAAATACTTAGTTATCTCTGAATTGATTCCAAGAAATAAGAACCAGGAAATCTCAAATTATGGATCACTTTCAGAGCAAGGTAAATCTGAAATCATTTGAAGTATGGGGAAAGATAATCTGAGAAATGAAAAATTTATAAGAAAGAAGGCAATAATTTAGTCCACTTTCTGGTTTATGGCCAGAATTGTAGCTTAAGGAATAGAAAAGATATTTATCTTTATAAATATAATGTTACTATTTTATATATATTTATTCTATACTAGGGACCGAGTGCACAAAAATTTGTGCACTTGGTGGGAGGGGGTCCCTCAGCCCGGCCTGACCCCTCTCACAGTCTGGGACCCCTTGGGGGATGTCCACCTGCTAGCATGCCTGGCCAGCCTGGATGAGGGGCTGATGGCTGTTTGCAGGCTGGCCAAGCACCCCAGTGGGAACTCTCACCCCATGGGGGTGTGGCCAGCCTGGTGAGGGGTGGAGGGCCGTTTTCAGGCTGCCCACAGTCCCTTCAGGGTTCAGGTCCCTACTGGGGTGCCTGAAAAGCCTGGGTGAGGGTCTCAGGGCCATTTTCAGGCTGCCCACAGCTCTCATTGACCAAACGTTCCAGCGAGGCTGCCTGGAAGCAGGTTTCTGGGTTTATTTATTTTCTATATTTGAAACATTATTGCTGTGAGCAGAGGCCTAGGCAGGCAATGAAGCCTTCTGTTTGCTTCAGCTCCGTGGCTTCTATAATTGAAACACTGTTGCCGTGAGCAGAGGCCCAGCTGGCCTAGGCAGGCAGTTGCAACAGAAGCTTCCTGTTTGCTCTAGCTCTGTGACTGCCAGCCTCCATCTTGGCTGGGTTAATTTGCATCCACCCACTCTGATTGGCTAGTGGGCATGGCTTGGCTGATGGATGTGGCTTAGGTGTCTCAGAATGGTAGTTAATTTGCATATTACTCTTTTATTAGAGTAGATGGGGAGAAACTTGTAGCTATTAGAACTTTTATTATAATTACTACCACTAACACTGTACCATATAATTGAAATTGCTAGGAAAATAAAACTTAAATGTCACTATAAAACCACAGTAAATATGTGAAACTAGTGGCCCAGTGCACAAAATTCATGCACATTAAAAGGGGATTAATTAGAGGAAATATTTTAATATTGCTATTTGCCCTTTCTCTATAATAGAAGTGTCAGAGATTAAAGAAAATTAGTAAAACATATATGAAAATCTTTTTTCTGTCAGAGTCTGGGGTGCAACATGAAACCCAGAGTCAAGTCTTCAACCACCCACGTGCACCTCAAAATCACTCAAGACCCAAACCTGGACAGCCTCCCTTTATTGGGCTAGATCCAGACCCATCCAGTCCCCCACCCTGTCAAGCCCTGCCAGGTTGGGGGGGTGCAGCCTCAGGTCCCCTGGGTGCCAGGGCAGGAGGGCACGACCTGATGTCCCCCATCAAGCCCTGCTGGGTGGAGGGAGTGGCCTGTGATCCCCCAGCCTGGTGCCGGGGCAGGGGGCACAGCCTCAGGTCTCCTGGCTTGGGGCCAGGTGGGGGGCATGGCCTGAGGTCCCCTGGCCTGGCACCAGGGAAGAGGGTGCAGCCTGAGTTCCTCTGGCCTGGTGCCAGGGTGGGGGGAGCAACCTGAGGTCTTCTGTCAAGCCCTGCGGGTGGAAGGCACAACCTGAGGTTCCCTGTCAAGCCCCATGTAGGAGGTGGGTGGGCGCACAGCCTCAGGTCCCTGCTGATTGTTCCTTAAGGCTCATTATGGGAACTTAGCCTCAGCTGTGGGTGCAAATTGACCGGAGTGATGGTCAATTTGCATATTCCCTCTTTATTATATAGGAGGATGATGGATGTTTTAATTAGTTCAATGAGTGAAGTCCTTTCTCAATGTGTGTGTCTATATATACTAGCGGCTTGGTTCACAAAGTTTCATGCGCTTGTGGGGGGGGGAAGGGTCCCTCAGCCTGACCTGCACCCTCTCCAATCTGGGTGTTTCTGTCTGTCTTTGTAATCATATGAGCGAATTGTCTGAGATCCCCAACCCAATTTGGTTTGTTACTTACAGAATAATAGAGGCATTTTTTTTCTTTGCTCCATTAGTGGAGATTTCCTGGAAATTTTAGGATATCTTTCCTTTAATTTTTCCTAGACACTCTGATTTTACTTATGTCTCTCACCTTTGCTTTCCCTACATCTCCAACTGCAATAGTAACTTGCTCTGGACTCACTTTGCTCTAGTGTCTAGGAGAACTACAATTCCCAGTATTCCTAGCATACCCCATGCACTGGGCTTCCACTTCTGGTCCTGGGGCTGCCACCAAAACTACTATACCCAGAATTTCTGGTGCTCCCCACACTCTGGGTTTTCCCTAACCAAGGGAGCCATGTCCCCCATTCTGCTCTGTGTATGCAAATTACCCACCATCTTTGTCAAGTTAATTTGCATACTTCTCATTGGCTTGTGGGCGTGGCTTGTGGGCATGGCTTGAGCATAGTGGAGAGATGGCTAATTTGCATGTTTCTCTTTAATTATATAGGATATATATATATCAAATATATATAGGATATATATAGACTAATTTGCATGTTTCTCTTTTATTATATAGGATATATATATATATATATATATATATATATATATATATATATCAAATCATCCTATTGTAAACTTTAAATATTTTCTAATTGCACCTTTAAAAAGCTGATGATATAATTGTCTATATGGAAAATACCAAATGTTCTACAAAATTCTCCAGGAAATAATGATTGAGTTCATCAAGATACCATGATAAAAAGATCAGTGTAAAAAAATCAATTATATTTCCTTATCAATGAGCAATAGAAAAATCATAATTTTAAAATATATTTTAATAAATAAAAAAATACTTAAGTATGAACCCACAAGAAATGTATAAAATCTACATGTTCAAAATGTTTAGATTTAAATAAATTGAGAGATTTACCATCTAATCTAATAAAAGAGTAATATGTAAATTAACCATCACTCCGAGACACCTAAGCCATGCCCACCAGCCAAGCCACGCCCATCAGCCAATCAGAGCGCCTGTATGCAAATTAACTCAGCCAAGATGGCATTTAATTTGCATACACAGGCTCAGAGCGAAGACTGAAGGCAGCCTAGAAGGAAGCCAAGTGCTTCAGAAGGGAGCCAAGCAGCAGAGAAAGGAGGGAGCGAGACAGTGGAGACAGAAGGGAGGCAGCAGAGATGGGAGGAAGCAAGGCAGCAGAGAAGGGAGGGAGCCAAGGCAGCAGAGATGGGAGGGAGTGAGACAGCAGAGATGGGAGGAAGTGAGGCAGCGGAGAAAGGAGCGAAGCTGGCAGGCTTCACTCCCTTCTCTGCTTTGCTCTGGCTCAGGAAGCTCTATTCTTGCAGGAATAGGCTGAGGAATCTCTATTCTTGCAGGAATCTTCCTGCAATGGGCCTCTAGTATCCATATAAGAATCTATATGTTTATAGTATAAACTAGTGTCCTGGTTCATGGATTCATGCACATTGAAAGGAAATTAATTAGAAGAAATATTTTAATATTGCTATTCACTTTTTTCCTATAATAGAAGTGTCAACCAAATTCATGATTGACAATCACAGATTGAAACACAAGCCTGTGATTGGCATCAATGAGAGCTCTGTAGGTATTGTGCATGCGAAAGTCAACTTAGCCTCCTATTGATATAGAATAAACCTGCTTAATTAGACCTGCTTTTTGATTTAGCTAAATCTTTTCCAGCCCAGTGAAGCACCCCTACTTTTCTTTCAGGTAATTCTCAGCAACACAGCAGTAAATATCAACACGAAACAGATGATTACTGTAGATCACACAGGGAGAACAAAGGGTAAAATATTTAACTGGAGCAGTGTTTGACTATATTCTGTGCAATGAGAAAACCTGAAGTCATTTTCAAGGTCCACCATTTCTTACTTCTTTTCAGTTGGGTCAAGTTTCTAAGCTTTCTAAATCTCCATTTTCCAGCTAATGAAAAGAAAATAGGATTCCACCAAGTCTCCCATCTACCTACTCCAGGACTTCTGTGAGGATCAAATGAGATGACCACATGAAAATGCTTCACAAACATTTGGTTAAACTGTAAAATGTTTGCACCTGGCTATAAAGCAAGTTGGGTTCCTGGGTTGAAGAAACTCCAAGGAGGCTAGTCGCTAGGGAGAGGAAGTCAGGCGTTGCTACGTAACATCATTACCTGGCACCCACAGTGACCATCACCAGTCTGGGCAGGGCTGGGCTGTGGGCTGTATTTTGTACCATGGGTCTTGGCAGCGTTGGCTGTGATTTTGTGGGGTGTCACTCCAGGGTGGTGGTGGGGTCTGTGTCCCACTTGGGGGAAGCTGAGTGTTGGTTTGTCGGAGCCAGGTCCATGATGCCATTTATATCTCAATGGCCAGTGCGCATCATGGCAGCTCCTGTGTTGAGCATCTTTTCCTTGGTGGTCAGTGCATGTCATAGCTACCAGTTGGACGGATGGACACTTAGCCTTTTATATATATAGATAATTTCCAAATTGATCTAAAGACTTAATGCAATTTAACGTGTGTATCTTTGTTCTGTGTCTTATCCTTCTCTTAAATGTGTTTTTAAGAGAACAGAAATTCTTGATTTAATACAATCCAATTTGTTAATATTTTCCAAAATTATATTTTTACTTCCTATTTAAGAAGTTTTTGATTATAGTAAGATCATAAACATATACGCCTATAATTTCACTTACAGTTTTATTATTTTTTCTTTTACATTTAGATAGAAAATAAATCTAGAACTGAATTATTTTTAATGGTGTGGGAATTGGAAAAATTTCCCTTCTTTTCCCTCTTTGTTGTTCTGACTGGGCTAAATTAACACAAGACAAATTAACAAGAGAAAAATAACAAAATTTTATTTCGTATATACATATGAGGATTCTGAAAGAATATGGTAAATCACACAGTTGAGGCTTATATGTCATCTTAAGCTAAGGAGAAAGGAAGGGGTAGAATTGAGTAGTGGTTTAGAACTTTAAAGAAAGGCAATTCACATGGAGATGAAAAAGAAAATGTTTATGCCCTGACCGATTTGGCTCAGTGGATAGAGCTTCGGCCTGCAGACTGGGTGGTCCCAAGTTCGATTCCAGTCAAGGGCATGTACCTTGGTTGCAGGCACATCCCCAGTGGGGGGTGTGCAGGAGGCAGCTCATCGATGTTTCGATCTCATCGATGTTTCTAACTCTCTATTCCTCTCCCTTCTCTCTGTAAAAAAATCAATAAAAACATATTTTTTTAAAAAAGAAAATGTTTAGTAAAATGTATGTGAATGAAAAAGGGGTTCTATGGAAAGCAACCTCACACGTAATCTTTTTCTTTTTCTTTTAATCTTCACGGAAGGATATTTTTCCATTGATTTTTTAGAGAGAGTGGAAAAGAAAGGGAAAGACAGAGAGAAATATTGATGTGAGAGAAACATAAATTGGCTGCCTCTGGCACAAGCCCTGGCCAGGGCCCTGGCCAAGGAGGAGCCTGCAATCGAGGTACATGCCCTTGAGTAGAATCAAACCCAGGACCCTTTTGTCCACAGGCCAATGCTCTATCCACTGAGCCATACTGGCTAGGGTCCTCACAGGTAACCTGATCATAAATTCCTGGCAGGTCATGATGGGTAGTCACCATTGAATATATATAACTTCTTCAATAAAAGACATATTTGCCTTAAGCAAGCCTTGTTCATTGTTTCTGTGAATCTAGTTCAACACTCCTTTGAAATGCCTCTTTTCAGACCCCTCCTACTAAAGCATGACCCTGAGACTCATATTCTTAACTGGTTTATAATCCAATCTCCACTTTGCTTTCACACACCTTCATGCAATATTCCTTACGTTCCCTCCTGAACCTCAAATGCATAAAAGAAACTGCAAGCTATTACTCTTCAAAGTATATGTCTCAGTATGTTGAGATCTTGCTTCTAGGCATATTCTCTCTTTGAAATGAATAAATATTAATTAAAACTCTACAGATTTTGACATTCTAATGTTGACAAATGTTTTTATTGGACCATCTCTAACAATGAGACACAGAGAAGACTTTGATCAAATGGGCCTTCTAGGTTCCTTACTATATCTATCACTCACTAGTTCATATTAAACCACAGTTATCTATGATGAGAGCTTCCTTGCTGGAGAGATCTCTAAATACTTTGAGGCAGTTAAGGGGAAGGTCAATGGTTTTTCCTGAATCTTTTGTTTCTTAAAATAATATCTCATAGAGGTATATTTTGGGTTGGAAAACTCTGCTCCCACTCAACGGTGTGAGGCTGGAATCAAGGTTAATTTTTTCCCCATATGAATATTTCATTTAATCAGCATCACATATTGAATATAAAAAGGTGTTATTTGCTACTACATCTTATAGCATATTTATCATATTCAGATGACTCTTCATGTGTGATGTATTTTCAATTTCATATATTTTACATTAATCAGCTCTTTTTATGTCAAGACTAGAGTAAAATAATGAATATAGAAGTTCATGTGTGACAGTGTATTTTATCAAATTTACTTAGTATAGTAGATCATCACCTAGTAGGTTTCCTGGCTGGTGTGGCTCAGTTGGTTGCAGTGTCACCTTATACATCAAAAGGTGGTGGGTTTGATTCCTGGTTAGGACACATACTCAGGTTGTGGGTTTTACCCCTGGTCTGTGTGAGTGGAAAGAAACTGATTGATGTTTCTCTATTCTCTCCATGCCCCCCTCTTTCTTCCCGTCTCTAAAAATCAATATATATATATATATATATATATATATATATATATATATATATATATATATAATTTAGCAGGTAAGGATCTTGTTGAATAGTCAAATAGTTTTTCCTGAGTGTAGACTTTGTGAAGAAAAATAGAATAGTCTGGTGTTTTTCAAAATGGTTCATTTTCCCCTCACCCTGCCAAAAACATGAGCAGATTTTTCTGTGATATCATTCAGAGGACAGACATAGTGAGGTCCTAGAGGTAAAACTCAAAATGTAGGATTCAGCAATGACTGGCTCCCATTACACTAAGCTTTCAGCAATCTTATCTAACAAAAGAGAAACATGCAACTTGACCATACCTTCCCTACACTCACAAGCCATGCCCACCAGCCAATCAAGAGCAAGTATGCAAATAAACCCAACCAAGATGGTGGGGGCCACGGAACTGAAGCAAACAGGAGGCTTGGGTTGCCTCAGGCAATGGAGGAAGCCAAGCTTCCTGCCTGCCCTGGCCAGCTGTGGGCTCTGCTCAAAATTTCAATAATAGAAGATAAATAAACCCCAGTTCCTGCTTCCAGTCTCTGTGGCCTCCTCTCACAGAGGGTATGAGAGCCTGAGTTGCCCGGGCTCATGGCCAACCTGCAAACAGCCATTAGCTCCTCACCCAGGCTGGCCAGTCACTCCAGCAGGGCCCCCCACCCTGAAGGGGTTGTGGCCAGATTGAAAATAGCCCTCAGTCCCTCAGCCAGGCTGGCCACACTCATGGGGTGAGGGTCCCAACTGAGGGGCTTGGCCAGCCTGCAAACAGCCCTCAGTCCCTCACCCAGACTGGCCACACCCTCATGGTTTGAGGGTCCCCACTGGGAGGCTTGGCCAGACTGAAAATAGCCATCATCCCCTCACCAAGCCTGTCCAGGCACCCCAGTGGGGACTCCCATGCTGAAGGATTGTGGCCAGCTTGAAAACAGCCCTCAGCCCTTCAGTGGGGCTCTCACCCCATAGGGGCATGGTCAGCCTGCAAACCATCACAGACCTCTCACCCCAGCCACCCCATGCCCCAAGAGAACCTGCACCCTAATCCAGGGCACCCTTTAGGGCAAAACAGCTGGCCCCCACCCATGCACTAGGCCTCTATCTATACTAATAAAAGGGTAATATGCTAATTAGACTGGGAGACCTTCCAAGAGACCTTCTGGACAAAACCATGGTGGTGGGGCTTAGGTAGAGGTGGTTAGAGGCCAAGAGGGGAGGGCAGTTGTGGGTGATCAGGCTGGAGGGGGCGGGGCCATTGGTGGTAAGCAGACCAGCAGGGGGGCCAGTTGAGGGCAAGCAGACTATCAGTGGGGGTCAGTTGGAGGTGATCAGGACGGGGGCGGGCAGTTTGGAGTGATCAGGCCAGCAGGCAAGCAGGCCAGTGGAGAGGGGAGGTGGAAGCGATCAGGCCAGCAGGGGGTGGCAGTTGGGAGTGATCAGGCTGGCCAGGGGGGCATTGGGGGACAAGTAGGCAGGCAGTCGGGGGGCAGTTCGAGGTGAGCAGACTGGCAGGCAGAGTGGTAAGGGGCAATTAGGCAGGCAGGCAGGCAGGTAGGTGAGCAGTTAGGAGCCAGCAGTCCCGGATTGGGAGAGGGATGTCTAACTGCTGGTTTAGGCCTGATCCCTGAAAACTGGTAGTAGACATCCTTTGAGAGATCCAGATTGGAGAGAGTGAAGGGCAGGCTGAGGAAAACCCCCTGCCCCGTGCATGAATTTCATGCACCGGGCTACTAGTTAGTTAATAACAGTTCACTTTCTGGCCTTGGCACCGTTTCTTATGGACATTTCTGCTCTGTTAAATTGTGATTTTCTGTCTTCACTTATTGATTTATTTAATTTGGGGGGCAGCAGATTGCTCTGTCTTACAGATATAAGAATTATTGATTTTTCAATTAGTTCAAAATTTTACTGTTAGGGCAAAGTGTCAAGTTCCAACTTCTCACTTGCTGAACTTGTAAACTGAAGTCGACATCCTAGTGTTTTAATTCATTCTGACATTCTGTGTGATTTGACAAAAGACTTTAAAGCATTTACATTTAAAGTAATTACTCATAAGGAAGAACTTGCTATTGCCATTTTTGTTTTCTATGTGTCTTAAAACATTTTTGTTCCTCATTGCCACCCATACTGCATTCTTTTGTGTCTACTTGATTTTTGTAATGACACCTTCTGAGTCCTTGTCATTTACTTTTGTGCAAACTTTATATTTTCTTTGTGGTTAGCACAAGAATTACACATAACATCCTAGTTTAATAACAGTATATGTAAAATTGACAGCAACTTAGCTTCAGCCACATACAAAAAGTCTACTCCTTTGGAGTTCTACTCCCACACTTGGTTATTAATGTGACAAATCACATCTTTATTAATTGTGTACCCATTCATATAGATTTATAATTTTGCTTGTGCTTTTGTCTTTTGAATTCTGTAGAAGAATAGATGTGGAGTTATCAACAAAAATCATGATAATGCTCTTTTTTTGATTTGTATATGTATTTATCTTTACTGAAGAACTTCTTACTTTTTGTATGTGTTTGAATTACTCTCTAGCTTCCTTTAATTTCAACATAAAGGTCTCCCTTTAGTATTTCTTATAGAGCAGGTCTAGTGGTAATAAACACTTTTAGCTTTTGTTTTCTAAGAATACCTTAATCTTTTCCTCATTTTTGAAGGGTAGTTTTGCCAGTTATAGAAGCTTTTATGCCCCCTTCCAAACACTTTAAATATATCTTTCAACTCTCTTCTTACCTGCAAGGTTTATGTCTCAAGTTGATATTTAAATGCAGTTGATGTATTTAAGAAAAAAGAATGTTTTCTGCGGCTTTTCAGTTCCCTTTAGGATTGGTACTCTGAACTGGTTGATAATTATTCAAAATACTGAGGGATAACTATAAACCTAAGGGAATGCACAGGCACATTACTATCCCTGAAATTAGTAAGATTATGAATTATCAATAATACAAACACTCCCCTCCCCGTTCTTTCAATGACTCCATAAGGATCTGTTTGTGTCAGTTGTTATTCCTGCTTATCCTCTGAGATTACTATGTTGATGTTTCTATATATGGAAGCTCCATTTTTAGGTTGCTTCTTTGCTCTGAGTCAGTTTCTCTCTGAGCTAATTAAGGCTATTATGAAACTGGAGAGGGATGTGAGAAAGAGATAGTCTGAGTGACCTGAATAATTTTTTAGAGTATGTGGGACTCCCTCAAATAGCATCTTTTTAATTTTACAAATGACTTAGATTCAAGGGAAGAAAGAGATCTAATCCTTTGAAACAGAGGAAATACACATCTCTCATTCTCTATGGATGAAGTGAATATAAAATTAGATTCTAGGAAGCAAAGGTCTTATTTAAAGATATAATAGAAGTAAAAATGATCTCTCATTTTGAGCATATTTAATTTTGTATGAATCTATTAAGGAACAAAAATATGAATATCTTATAATGTTTGGACTCAAATACAGGTTAGTATTTTTGGGAAGAAAGTATCACATAGATTAGAACATGCATACTTGAACAAAAAATGTATTTTGGGAACTAGTGTGTGTAAGTGTGTTCACCTTACAAATATGTTCTTGTAGTGATCCATATTATATTTACATCTCCGACATATACTTATTGAATACCTGAGAGACAACCTTTAATCTAGAGTTTGGATTATAAAATTTTCTATCATTTATGTGATTATATTTGAATACTGTATGTGGGGCTCTTCTTTACTCATAGACTCTCATCTACTTGGATTTATCTCCTTGTAATCTTAGCAATTACATTAGATTTTAATTCATTACATGATTGTCCTTCCTGATGGAACTCTATTTATATTTCTTTGTTTATGTGTTTGCATGTAGATTGATGATAAGTAGAAAGATAGATAGAAACATAGATATATCAATACCTATTTATCTACATTAAAATTCCATGGGCTGAAGTCATATATTTTTTACATTCCAACATAAGTGCCATTTATTGAAGAATGCTTTCCTTGACTAAATTAAGTTTTATATCTTAATTTCATTTCTACATAATTCATTCTATCATCTCGTTTGAGGTAAGTTTTTGCCTTATAAGTTACTTGCTTAAAGTTAAAGTGTAATTATTTATTTAAAGCTGAACAGTTTGTTTTAAAAAGCCATCTTTGCATTGTCCAGGTGTTTTTCACTTAATAAAGCCCAGAAATGTAAATGTAAAAACCTAGATAGTATTTCTCCATTTGATGGTATCTGGAGAAGTTAAAAGTGTGTTGGCATGATTCTGGAAAGCATAGGTATCTCTATGCAAGTTCTTATTAGTGCCGACTATATTTATAATAATTGGTTTGAGACAGGGAAAGTAGATTTTTCTTAAGTCTTAATGGTAGTACTATCCAAGTACTAAGTACTGCCTTGAGGGTAGATGGAAAAAACAGGAAATTGGTAACCAAGATTTTCTCTACAACTAAAGCATTTGTGGTGACTGAAGAGTCCTTTTTCTTTTTTTAACCCTTCCACTTCCTGCTTCATACTCAACTACTTTATTCCAGAGAATCTCTTCCATGGAGACGTGACTGTTCATGGAACTATGGGAAAAAGTATAAAGAAATCTGTTTTAGTTAATAACTAATTTTTCAGACATCATTGGGTCAATTTATCAATCCAATGAGTCAATTCTGTGCATGGTTTAGAATGTAGGTTTCTGTAATCAACAACTGAAAAGACACAATTAAAATTTATCTGCACAGTGAAATGATCTTTGTCTAAGACAATGAAGATGAAAAGGTAATGAGTGGGGTTAATGTTAAGAAATACATTATCCTTAACAATATATATAGTGATATAAAAAGAACTTAATATATGCCTACTTCAAGGGAACATGGTAAAAGAACATAATGGGGAAAAAATAAAATCAGAATATTTTGTCAGATTAATCACACATGCAAAGGAGGGAAATGAAAGGCTGAAGATGTATTTTGAATTAATCCTATTTCAAAAGCTATGCCAAATACTTCAATATCATGTTCAATATCATGTTCAGACAGAGAGGGACAGAGACCATTTATTCCTATTCCCACTTCAGTGTCTTTTAAATAATGCTCTAAAATTTTCACAAGGTCTCTGATTTTATCACTGCCAATTATGGAGAATTCACTCATAAGAGAAAAGTAATGTCTGAGAGCTCAAGGGAGAAGCAAAATAACTGCTCAATAAATACTTGTTGAATTAGGACAAGTATGACTGCAGATGGAAATGAAAGGACAAAGTGACTAATAGGTTCTGAAATAATATAAGTACTATCTTTCTATATTTCTAAAAACAACAATTTGGTGTTTTTACTAATTTTATTAATCTGATTCTAGTGACTTTAAGTACTCCAGATTATGAATTTGAATTGATTTTTTTAACAACACATTATTAATGGCCCTTCTGAACAAAATCTTCATGTCTTAGCATCTGGCTGTGATCATCTTGACATAGCAACTTTATCTTCAGAAGCACTGATAAAAGTCCAAGAAAAAGTCACCATGCTTCCTCTCAATACTTCTCATCCCTCTCCTGTCACCTTCTTGCTGATGGGTATCCCAGGACTAGAGCACCTGCATGTCTGGATTGGGATTCCCTTCTGCTCCATGTACATAGTGGCTGTGGTGGGGAATGTGACCATCCTGGCTGTGGTGAGGGCAGAGCGGAGCCTCCATGAGCCCATGTTCCTCTTCCTGTGCATGCTGTCGGTCACGGACCTGGTCCTCTCCACGTCTACG
>PVJC01017166.1:0-32840 GCA_004026665.1 Murina feae
CAATTCAAATGAATCAATATTCTGCTTGCAAAACCAAATGCAGTCAGTGAAGACTGAGAAAGGATGTAAAATGAAGTCAGTTGAGGAGAAAACGGTTTTTAAAAGGAGATTTGATTAGGAGTTCAATTTATCTTAAAGCTAAGCCCATGAAGTTGAAAGATGTACGTGCTTCAGACCACAGGAAGTAGAAACAGTACATGTCAGTGGTGAATTGTGCACTACAACGAAATGATCTAATAAACTAGTAATTTGCCATACTATTATGAGCTAGAAAGACAATTTAATAAAAACAATTTGGTTTATATTGCTTCTAGCTTAGTAGTTTAGTTTCATAATCATCTTTTTAAAAAAAAAGTTTAGTCATGAAATTACATTTTTATAAATTAACATTCATGTTGTTATAATTATTATAACTATTTTGGTAATGACCATGGTTATAAAGGCATCCACTCAAATGCCACCATAAGTTACAACATAGTTGCAGTCTAATCATTATTTTAATCTTTCTATACATGCCCTTGTGCTTTGGGAATGGATTTATTTTTTCCAAAACAATCAGTGAAAGCACTTTTCTATTTTCGCTAGTGGATTTTTTTAAATAATCATGTTTAAAGATTATTTTAAATAAATTCTTACAAAACCTTTTAAATAAATTCTTCACTAGGTATTAAGGAATTACATACAAGAATTTCAATACTGTTAATAAGACTTATTTAAAGGTATTAGACCAGAAAGTATCTTAAAGCTATTTATTCTACCCTTTCTTTGGGAAAATGGGGCAATTAAACTTGTAAAAACATTTCCAAGTCTATAACATTTTAGTATTAAATTCAAATTTTTATTTTTAAACCATAGAATGACTAAGGTTTGGATAAGTTAGTTGAGTATGACAGAGATAAAACTTTCTATGACATTTGCCTATCTGAAACTATTGAACTCAGTGTGAGGGGAACAGTCCCAGGTACAATATAGTTTGTTACTATTTCAGCCACTCATAAAGAAGCATGTTTGGTAGCAATTTTTTAAAGTCTTAATTTTTTAAAATAGATTTTTACAAGTCCTCAGGGAAGGAGAGATCATATTTACCATACCACTGTTGATTTTATTTATTTATTTTACAGTTTAATATATTTTTATTTATTTCAGAGAAAAAGGAGAGGATAGAGAAATAGAAACATCAATGATGAGAGACAATCATTGATTGGCCGCCACCTGCATGCCCCCTCCTGGGGATGGAGCCCACAACCTGGGCATGTGCCCTTGACTGGAACTGAACCTGGGACCCTTCAGTCCGCAGGCCGACGCTCTATCCACTGAGCCAAATGGGCTAGGGCCCTTGTTGATTTTATAGCTCTTGCCCTGCACAAAATATTCAAATCCCTTCGTAACAACCAGAATGTGCTTCACTGGTATACTAGATCGTAGTTCCATGCTGAGAGGCAGGAAACAAGCTACCACACACCCAAGTGCTTAATGTGATTTGTGATCATGCTGAAGGCTTTAAAGCCAAGGGAACTGTATTTCTTCCACATCTCACTATATTTAGCAATGAAATGTCAGGTAAGGAGTATCTATGGTTTTGCTGGGTAAATACCTTTCTGCCATGTCCCTGTCTCAGTATATTTCATGATGGAACTTTGCCCTTTATGTAGTCTTACAAGATACATTTAATTTATAGAAGATCAAGAGCTGAAAACATTGGCATCTAGATTCATAAGTCTATTAAAATAATTTTATCACCTCTATCCACCATGTTTTTTTCTTCACTATTAAGAGGTTAAGAATCACAGCAAGAAAAAAAATGTCTGAGGAAAGGCAGGGTGGGCGGGTGAGTGGGAAAATATCAACCAAAGAACTTTTATGCATATATGTGTAACCCATGGACACAGGGTGGTGAAGGCTTGGTGTGGGGTGTGGGGGCTGGCTAGAAGGGGTCAGCGGGGGGGGGGAGGGGAAGGGACATACTTTCAAAAATTAAGATTTAAAATAAATAAATAAAGACAATATCCAAAACAATAACAAACTGAAACTATTACACAGAACAAAATATTTAATTAGTTTTGAAAACTTTAAATATGGTTAGGTTCAAATATATTTCTCACTTTTGCAACAAAACAAGTTAATAAATCTTCCTATGCATGGACTATACTGGAGAAGCTTTAAAAAGCATACTTGAAATCAATATTAATGTTAGTGTTATACAAAACTGAAACTATAGTTAGCTCCTCTAGATTTAAGCAAACATCCCACTTGCTTCTCCAGTATTTTCACTGCAGTGAAATTAAAGCAAATAGGACTAAGCAGGATAGTGAGTGATGGCAGTAATATGACGTAATCAGATGTGGTCTGTGCATGTCTGTGAATATCATGATAGTGCAGATAGAGAAAAGCATTGCAATCTGGCTACTCCCCACCAAAACGGATCTTGCCAAGAATACTAATAGCCGCCATCTTGCCAAAGTGAATGGACACTAGCCATACTTCATTTCACTGATCTTTTCAGCAGATTGGATGCCACTGATCATTGTCTACTTCCTGGAACACATCGACACACTGATGTGTAGCAATGGTCACACTCTGGGGGATTTATTCGTGCTGGTCCATCTCACTACTTTAAAGTCCCAGGTACCAAGGTTTTGCCTCTGCTCCAAATGCTTCTTTTAATATATGCGGTGAGGATAGAATCTCTTCAGGAATCCCTCCTTTACAGTGAGCATGGTACTATGCTTTCTCAGTAGAGGGCACTGGAAGAGCATTGCAGGGGAAAAGGGGTGCTCCTGCAGTTGGGCAGTTGCACAGTGGGTCAGCAATGTGTATATGGAAGATCATCTGATGGAGCTCTGCCCCGTCCCCCATCCACACTCCTGGAATGCATGGCCCCAGTGATTTTGCAGTTTTGGCCTGAGAATAACCTTCCTGTGGTCCTCAATACAGTGACTGCTTCCCTGAAAGATTCCTACCTGCACAGGCACCAATAACCTCCTACCTGCTCTGGCATTCTATCCCTTCTCCATGTCTCACGCAGCTCAGGGTAGTTCAGAAGGTCCCTGCTCCCACTTGCTAATTGCCTACCCACCACTGCACTCTGGAGGCTTGTTGCTTGCTTGCTTACTCAGTTTCTGCAGACTCGTTCCAGCTTGAGCAAACCGGTGAACTCTATTATCCCATGGGATGCAAGCTGGAATGGCTTTAATATTTGTCATCATGCCCATGCAAACTACCCTGGTGGAAATCATCTTTCCTGCCCTGGACTTATATCTCAGGTAGATGTCTTACATATTTCCTGATAATTCTAAAGTATAAAAGTATTCTAGTATAAACTAACATAATAGATTCAGCATAAGATTCATTTCCCCTAGCTCAGAATTACCTCAGGAAAGGTATCCTACCAAAGGGCCATGGGGGCTGAGGTGTGTGGGAACTGTGTCTTCCCTTTTCCATTCTTCACTACCTTCTCCTCATACCATTCGTAGGAAACTCCACAGCTGGGTTGTGGAAGATGTGGGAGAGTTAGAAGAAAAGATAAAAATATGAAGTAGGTTTTGAAGCGCTAAAGTGGCATCAGATATTCAAATTCTGGCTGACTCCTCCTGAGGATGGCTTTCCCACCTACCAATCACATGTCCTGGAATAAGCAATACTCCTTGAGAAGTCTCTATCTAAGCTTTTGACTTCTGGCAGTTCATCTTACTCAGTCATCATCTGTTGAATTTGCCATTTACTCTCCGTGATGCCTCTTAAATGGATTCACTTTCAAGTGGAATTAGGTCCATAACCTTTAGAAGGATCATATTTTATCTGTGGAGTACACATACCCCCTTTATATATAACTAGAGGCCCAATGCATGAAATCTGTGCACTTGGGGGGGGGGGCGTCCCTCAGCCCAGCCTGTACCCTGTCACAGTCTGAGAGCCCTCAGGAGATGTTCAATTGACAGCTTAGGCCCGCTCCCCAAGGAGCCTAAGCAGGCAGTCAGAGATCCTTAGCACTGCAGAGGAGGTGGGAGAGGTTCCCACTACCACTGCTGCCCTCACCAGCCATGAGCCCAGCTTCTGGCTGAGCAGCGCACCCCTTGTGGGAGCACACTGATCACCAGGGGGCAGCTCCTGCATTGAACATCACCCCATGGTGGTCAGTGTGCGTCATAGTGACCGGTCATTCCACTGTTTGGTTGATTTGCATATCAGCCTTGTATTATATAAGATTGGATCAAGTACTGAAAATGGTCTTACCTCAGGAGTAGGAAGCAAATTAGATCTACACTAACGGTATCTTGTTTCGTCTAACAAATTTAAAAACAAAACCAGTAGGTTCAATGTATTTTCAGTTAATTTCAGTGCATCCCAAAACAAAACTCAAGAACATTTATAAGAGCACAGATATCCATAGCACCCAACAAAGTAAAGTCTAAAATATCTATCCCCCAAATCAAAAAGCATGGGGAAATGACCCATAATGTAGAGAAAAGCCAATAAATTAATACTGACTCAGAACTGATAAATGTTAGATTAGCAGACCAAGATATAGAGTTAATGTACTTACGTTTTACATATTCAAAATGTGAACTTGAGGCATGGTACCAAATTTAAAGTACCAAATTCAACATCTGGAGACAAAGGACGTCACTGGAAAGTCAACTAGCTTGCTCAGAGTCACACAGCTAGATGTAGGAAGGCTGATTCCATAGCAACAAGTATATCAGACTGTAAACAACATAAAGCCCAACTTCTTTTCAAGAGGTCCTCTCTGACTCGCAATACCCGTAACATAGTCACTTTCAATTACATCACCTGAGCGCTAGCTAGCTTCACCTCAACCAATCCCTGCCCAGGACCTGAATGTAAGCTTAAGGAGAACCCTCTTAACAATGGCTTCATGCCTAAGTGCCTGCCATTATCGAAACACCGGAATATACTAGAGTGTCAGGATTATGAATGCTCACTTTTATATATGTTTCCCCAAGCGATTACATAAGAATATGTCCTTAAAATCTCAGTTATACAGCAAAGTATTTTAGAAATAGAATAGAAGGAAATAAAAGAGAGTGCAAAGAGCCAGAAACTTGGCAGCAGGAAACACACTACAGCGGCGCCAGCCTCCAATGGTTCCCATGATTGTAACACTTTTTAGTATGACTTCCCAGGGCCTCACTTAATGCTGCCTAGAAACTTTTCTCGTAGTTTCCGCAATGCCCGTTGCTTTATTAAAAACATGCAAACATCACAGAGCAGTGACTTTGAAGTGATAAATACATTTAATACTCCGACACTGGGAGCTCTTTCCAGATGCAGAGTAAATGACGCCCAGGAGGCCTTTCAATATTTTTCGAGTTTTAATAACAAAGAGTCTGGCAACTACTAATCCGGGAATAAGTGAGACATCTACATCCATTTGTGGTATTTGTTGTTCTCATGGAATATTGGTCTCACATCTATCACATGAAAGACTGTTAGGTAGTGGTTTGCATGCTGATCTGCTGATCACAATGAATTGCACGTCTTAATTCTGTAAAAATTAATGAATCAAATGCATTAATTAGTATCTAATTTTTGTTACATTTCCCAATAGGTCTTCTCTGTCTTTCTCTCATCTCCCCTCCCCTCCAGCTCTCCAAGGTGTGTGTGTGTGTGTCTGTGTGTGCTTGTGTGTGTTTGTGTAAATGTATGTGACTATGTACATGTGCTGAGGACCATAATCAAATCTTCCAGTGAATTTCATCAGCTTGATTTTGAGCTTGCTGCAAATTTCAGGACATCTCAGCAGCATCCAGCATAGGACCTTGAAATATGCAAAGGCTTTCAGTAGTAATTAGAGGCCATGAAGCATAGCACAGTGCTTTGCAAAATTTAATATGCGCACGAATCATCAGGGGGACTTGCTAAAATGCAAACTGTGATTCAGTAGATCTCAGAGAATGCTTGAGATTCTCCCAACCTCGCAGGTGATGCTAGCGCCGCCATTCCATGGATCATACTCTGAGTAGCAAGAGCATAGTGCCAATCACATGGAATATGACAGATGTGAGTTCACATCTCTGCTCAGCACTTACTGGATATGAGACTTCTGTATGTTTTAGGCATCACTTTTAGTCTTATTGTTTTTATGGTCTCAGGGTTTCTGCTGCGCCATAATAACCTTGTCTAAAGCACCTACTAAGTAGACCATCTAGAATGAATGTTGAGTGCTTTTCAATCTCTCTCAATGCTGAGGAACGTGAGAGTTCTATATCTAACGGGACAATCTTAAATGCCCAGGAAAGTTTTTGTAGAATGCTATACAATATTTTAAAAACATATTTTTTAAAAAAGAATTTTTGTTGCAATGACCATTTTATTTTGTAGGTCTCGCCCATGAGACATTCTTGCCAATAGTACTTTCAGGTTGCAGAAATGGCTGGACATGCTACCATGGAAATGATTTGTGCGAACATAAGAATTCAAAGCAAAATAACAAGCGTGTTGAATGTTACCTAACACTAAAGTTAGAGACACATGGCTGCCATGGCTCTGAGGGTTCTGGTGGGAGGAGTGGCACTGCCCTTTGGAAGAAATGCTTTGTGTCAGCCACCAACCTCTTGCCTCTCAGCCCTTCAACGCTTTCAGATGCTACTGCAGCGTGCACTTCCCTGGTCAGTGGCAGGGTGCTAAGTGGTAGCAGAAGCTGCTCCCAAGGGTGGCGGGAAGGTGGGGTGGCCCTGGAGGAAAAAGGGGCTTTTCTTCCGGACTCTGATGGACTTTTGTTTTCTGCAACACTTGACAGCTGGTCAGTGAACAACCACACCAGCGCCCCCTATCATGGTTTCAGGGAGAGTTTGGCACATATGAGATGTTGAATAAACACTTGTTGAATGAACAAGTAAGTGCTACTTCTGTTATTAACTCCTTTGCTTTACTATACAGGACTCCTTTCATAATTCTCATATCTTGAGTGCTGTTGTCATTCTCCAGTTATTTTACACATATTCATGTTACTCAAACTTTCCTATGGCACATGCCCATGACCCTTTGTTGAGTATCATGATGTATTATATTCCCCACCAACAAATTATTACACTCTTACTGTGATATTTGTATTAACGTATTTTCCAAGGAATAGTTTTGAAAATATAATATTTTTAGGTGCTGGTAGTGTTAAAGCTGTGGAGAAATAGACGTACAGAAAATCAAAAAACTTTGATGAAAAGAAAACACACATGATCACATTTAATGGCCTGTGAAGTGAAAACACATCAAAGCACTCATTTCTCCCGGTAAAGGGCTAAACTGTTACATTTTCTCTCTTCAACTCTTCTCTTCTCCCTAGTTCCCTGGTAGCTGTGAAATAAACATGTGAAATAACACTTTGGCCTTCAGAAGAGCTCTTTTTTCTCTTTGCATTTTGCAACCATACTTTACGAAAGAAAAACAACAAAAAAACCCATAATGGTTGAGACTATGTGAGGGGAAAAAACTTTAAAGTTCTCTTTTTATTCTTTTCCAGGATTCAGTTTCCATGGAGATAAAGACAACAATGAAAGTCAAGAATGAATCTCAATGAATTAATAATAAGTATAACAGGAAGTATTTTGCAGCATCTTTTGAATACTTAGTTGAGCCTTTTAACACATTATGTCTTTTAATTCTATTATGTCATTTTAGAGGAAAATTCAGGCTCAAAGAAAAGTAAGTTCTCTCAAGGACACAGAGTAAGTTTCAGAATCATACTTTAAGGTAAAATCCATCTGGCTGGATTCTGAGCTATTTCTTTCTAACTTACATATTTTTTACCCAAGTAACTATGTGATTTCATAAGATTTCTGAGAAAATATTTAGAACGATCAATAGTTTGTACATTTGAAAATTTACTTAATTTGCATAAGATGTTTTAAAATTGAAATTTGTCACCTTAATATTAAAATTCAAAGAAGTCAGAAAGATAGATGTGACCCTATTGAAAAAAAATCACATTAGAATATTTACTGAGCATTCTAATATTAATTAAGAAACTATAAAACAAATGTGAAACACCTTTTATAAATGTGTAAAGTGTGTAATGTTATAAGAAAAAGTCACTTAAGCTTTCATATTCTGCAAATCATTTTTAATAAACATTTTATATTGGGCTTGAATTCTCTTTTTTTAATATATTTTATTGATTTTTCACAGAAAGGAAGGGAGAGGGATAGAGAATTAGAAACATCGATGAGAGAGAAACATCAATCAGCTGTCTCCTGCACACCCCCGACTGGGGATGTGCCCACAACCAAGGTACATGCCCTTGACTGGAATTGAACCTGGGACCCTCCAGTTCACAGGCCAACACTCCATCCATTGAGCCAAACTGGTCAGGGTGGGCCTGAATTCTTTAAATGTAGATCTTCAACATTTCCTTGTCCCTGAATCTACTCTTTTTTATTACCTACTAGGGGTTCAGTGCACAATAATTTGTGCACTTGAGGGGGGTGAGGGGGTCCCTCAGCTCGGCCTATGCCCTCTCTCAGTTTGGGACCCCTCGGGGGATGTCCACCTGCTGGCTTAGGCCCGCTCCCCAGGCGATTGGGCTTCAGCTGGCAGTCAGACATCCCTCTGGCAGCCCAGGAGCCTTCGGGGGATGTCCACTTGCCAGCAGGGAGCAGGCCTAAGCTGCAGTTGGACATCCTTAGTGCTGCTGAGGAGGCAGGAGAGGCTCCCACCACCGCCGCTGTACTGGCAGCCATCAGCCTGGCTTGTGGCAGAGCAGAGCTCCCCCTGTGGGAGAGCATTGACCACCAGGGACAGCTCCTGCATTGAGCATCTGCCCCCTGGTGGTCAGTGTGTGCCATAGTGACCAGTCATTCCCAGTGGTTCTGCTGTTAGGGTCAGTTTGCATATTAACCTTTTATTATATAGGACAGAGGCCTGATGCACAGGTGGGGGTTGGCTGGTTTGCCCTGAAGGGTGTCCTGCTGGGGTGCCTGGCCAGCCTGGGTGAGGGGCTGATGGCTGTTTGCAGGCTGGTCAAATCCCCCAGGGGGAACCCTCACCCCATGGGAGTATGGCCAGCCTGGTTGAGGGGCTGAGGGCCATTATCAGGCTGGCCATGGCCACAGGCTGGAAGCAGCTATCTTGGGTTTATTTATCTTCTGTAATTGAAACTTTGTTGCTTTGAGCAGAGCTCAGGGCCCACAAGGCAGGTGGGAATCTTGGCTTCCTCCATTGCCAGGGCAACGCAAGTCTCTTGCCTCACTACAGCTCCCTGGCTGCCACCATCTTTGTGACAGAGTAGAGTTAATTTGCATATTACTCTTTTGCCTGCGCAGAAGACCCCCAAGCCCCTCTGATTGCCATCTTCACAGAGCTCAGGCCTCTTTGATCACCGGCTCTGATCCTGCCCCTTGCCATTGCCGGCTCTGCCCTTGCTCCACTGCAGCCTCTGGCCAAGGCTACAGGTCTGGGCAGGAGACCCCTGGACCCCTGCCATTGACAGCTCCACTGGTGCCCAGATCCCTATGATAGCAGGTTCCACCCCTTCCCCTTTGATCGCTGGCTCTGCAGAGCCCAGGCCCCTGCGATCTCCAGCCTTGCCCCTGCCCAGGCCTGAGGCCTCTGCCCTAGGCCTTATGCCTGGGTAGGGCACTCTCATACCCCTCTGATCACCAGCTCTGCCCTTGTCCATGCCTGAGGCCTCTAGTGAAGACCTCTGGCGTGGGCAGGGAACCCCCAGTACCCTCTCATCGCCTGTTTCACCTCTCCCCCACCACCTGCCTGGCTAACAGGCCTGACCACTTCAGTGGTGGGGCTGAGCAGGACTGGGTGCTGCCATTTTGTGGCTATGGGCACCGCCATCTCGTGGCCATGGGGGCGGCCACCTTTGTGAAGGAGTGATGCCTAATTTGCATATTACTCTTTTATAGATAGGATATGAATAAAATCACTACTTGGATATTGGTTCATCTTATTATTTCCTCCTGAGCTCTATCAAGTTTCTTCATAACCATCAAATAGGATGTTCTGGCCTATCTTCCTTTGGCAAATAGTCACAACATGAGACCAGTTTTTAGCAGATACGTTTTTTTTAACTCAGCAAGTATATGTCAAATTAAAATAAGATTCTCCAATAATTTCTTTAAGTCCTTCTGGGTTGAAAATCAATGGTTGCCTGCCAAAAAGCTGGGAAATGAAACAATGATCTTAAAATTCATCAATCCTTTGTTGAGCGCTGAGGGAAATTGCTTTTTTATAAATGTGCAGATTTATGGCTCACACATTGCCAGAATGGGAAGAAAAGTGAAAATCACTTTGAGCCAATTTTCTCTTTTTATAAGAAAATATACGCCCCAAGAGTTGTGGTGATTTGCTCAAGGTGACACTGATAAACAGGAAGAGTCAAGAAAAAGGTATGGGAAAGCTTAAAAGCCCTTCGTTTCTCACAGCGGTTCTCAAACTGTGGGTCGGGACCCCTTTGGGAGTCAAACGACCCTTTCACAGGGGTCGCCTAAATACATCCTGCATATCAGATATTTACATTACGATTCATAACAGTAGCAGCATTACAGTTATGAAGTAGCAACGAAAATAATTTTATGGTTGGGGGTCACCACATCCTGAGGAACTGTACTAAAGGGTCGTGGCATTAGGAAGGTAGAGAACCACTGCTTTAGAATATAACTTTCTAATGCAGTCTCTGCTTCTGCTCTTGACCTCTCTGGACCATCCTCAACACAACACCCAGGATGATCTCTACCATGGAAACAGCTCATGTTGCTTTCCTGGTGAATCCCTGAAAACGCCTCCCATCTCAGGGTAGAAGCCAAAACCTGAAAATGCCTGTCAATTCCTTCATGATCCACTGCACTTTCCCTTCTCCAACATCATGGCCTACTCTTGTATCCAGCGCTCATGTTCCTTGAGCTGTAATTAGCTCCTAGCTGTTCTTCCACCATGACTGGCGACCTTTCACGGTTAGACGCCTCTTCATGGAAACTTCCACCAAATATACATGTGACGCACATCCCCTCAAGTTCAAAAGTCACCTCCCCAAGGAATCTCACCTGGACCGCCATGTTTCAAAGTACCATTTCTCCCCAAGCCACCACTTCTAATTCCTCTCATGTACCTTTATTTTTTCACAGCTTGTGCCAACCTCTAATAGCTAACATTTATTTATTTACTATAGCATTTGTTGTTGATTTTCTCTCTTTCTTTATGTTGAAAACTAGAAAAGATTGTTGGTTCTGTTTCAGGTGTAACCTAAGCTGTAAGACACTCCCAAAGACCCAATAAATATTTGATAAATAAGTAAATGCATAAATAGGCTGTCAACAATTGTCTTACTCTTAATATAAATTTGACCTTACTAAGATTGAAGGCTGGAAAACTCAAAGTTAAGCCAATATATTAAATTAAAATTTTAAAAAATGCCCATTAGAAAGCACATATTTCATATTATAGTAGAACTGGAATGGAATCATACAATACACAAGTATTCAGTACAATTTCTTAGGATTTGGAAAAGTGTAACGGGTATTAACTTCCTTTTGGTTGATACTACAACTTTGCCATATGATTTGTGGATTAAGAAACTGACAATGCTAATTAAATGTGTCTTTAACAGTTATTGTTTAACCACAAATGCAGCTCCAAATGTTAGCTCTTCAAACACAGTCTGGTAAAAATGAAAATATTGATTTAGCATTCAAGACTACTAATTTTCTCGAATTGAGAATGTCATTTTAGGCAGCTTGGGATCTTAGGAAGCACTTTCTCATAGAGTCTACCACATAGCCCTTGCAAATTTGCAAGACAGAAAAAACATCCCTTTCCACACACCTGCACTTCTTTTTTTAAAATTCTTTTTTTAAACTATTTTTATTGTTGACACAGTTACAGATGTACCCATTTCTCCGGCTTTGCCCACCTCCACTCAGCCTCCACATCTCCCTTCCCTCCAACCCCCTTCTGTGTCTGTGGGTTATGCCTACATGTTCTTTGGCTAATCCCTTCACCTTCTCTCAGCCAGTCCTCTCTCTCACTCTCCCTGCTGGCAGCTGGCAGTCTGTTCCCTGAACCCATGCCTCTGGTTCTATTTTGTTTGACCTTTTATTTTGTTCATCATATTCCCCACATCTTCCTCTCTGGACCACCAGGCACTCTAAAAAGAGCTGCCCCATGATTCCACTTACCGCTGAGTCAATAGAAAATAGTTGAGAGGCAATTCTGTACTGGCAAGGTCTAGCTGCCATTTCTCCACTGATTAAATGCTATGTACTTTTCCACAAACACCTCAATTGTTATGAAGTTTGTTTATTATTTCTCCTCAATATTCCCATAGCTCTTTGTAGTCCAGTATTGGAGACAGCACACCAGGATACACATTACATCATAGTTCACTTGCGTCTATCTCTGTTTGTTCTTCCATTGGAAAGTGATCTTGAGGCCATGGATGATATAATGGAAAGGGCACAAGCTTTGGAGCCCAACACACCTGAATCCAGACATAACCTCTACCCCTCTTTAAAATTCATCACCAAGTGCCCTCCCCTTCAGCACAGAGGGTTTAGATGCTACCTAAGTATCTTTTATAAGTATATATTTTTTACTTTGAGCTCTCTTTTTGTATTTCTCAGATCTCTCTAGTTGGCAAGTTATCTTGTCTGACTAAACGAACACCCTGCAATACATCCTTGAAGCTCTCCAAGCTTTGGTTTCTTATTTGAAAAAAGCAAATTCTACTGGCTCTTTGATACTGCCAGAAAAATTAAAAAATCTACTTTTGTGAAGCAGCTGTCTTATTTATTTAGCAAGAGCTAACAGAGTGCTATGGAGGACCCGGCGATGCTTAAGTAATTTATTTTTATTCATTTGAATCCTCAAAAGACTCTCATAAGTTAAAACTTTTATTTGTGTCACTTTACAGATGAAAAAATTGATGCTTAGAGAGGCTAAGTAAACTTCACAAAATCATCCGGGCAAAAGGCATAGAACCTGGATTGAAATCCACAAAGACTGGCTTCAGAGTGTGCGCTGCTACAGCTCAGCTACCATGTCTCTCCAAGAGAAGTGTAATACCAGCCAAGGGCCTGCTCAAGGTCACAGCACTGCAGCAATGTGAGGAGAACTAGAATCTACAGGTTCTGATTCCTGAATGAAAGCATGGTCTGAGACACCAATTCTTACCAATTAATTAAGTGCATTTGGGAATTTATAAATCAGAGTAAACTTGATTCATTTAATGTATCCTAGTTAAAAGCTCACTCAAACAAATAGTATCTGTTCTTTATGTGCAGGAATCATGTAAATAAAATTTACCCCCATCAGGCTCTATTATTAAGTCCATTTATATTAATGTTCTTTGCTATATATGAAGTTCTCTTTATTAAACATGTTCAATACCAAACATTAGTATTCAGATTGTACCACTTTGTGTCTAGTGGGTTAGAAAATGTAGAAAAAGATGAATTTAAAGATAGAAAATAAGAAAAAGTTGCTATTTCTCTCAAGGTTATAATAATAAACCATTCCTAGAAGTTTGTTTTGTTTTGTTTTGCTTTTTATATATAAAATTTCAGTATCTACTACCATTAAAATAATCACTGATTGAAGTTAACAGGTAGAGACGCATGAGTTTGAAATTTCTACCCAGGAAATATTGTTTTATATTAATTTATTTTCCTTTTTATTTTATTCAAAACAAACATTTATTATTAATTTTTTTTCATAGCCTCAATTCTGGGCTTGATTATTTCATTGGTTCTTTAAATGCATCTAATTTTCCAGGAGAAAAGTGGAAGGAATGAAGACTTTGATCTCTCTTTAAAGTTAAGAATTTCTTATAAACCATGCCAATCAATGTAAATATTGGAATAATGTAATATTAACATCTCAGCACTTGCTGTATTAGTCTGCCATAACAAAGTGTCACAGGCTGGGTGGCTTAAACAATAGAAGAGAATTTCCTCACACTTTAGGGCCTGAGAAGTCTAAGATCAAGGTTCAGCAGGTGGATTTCTAATGAGTCCTCTCTCCCTGCTCTGCAGATGGTTGCTTGTTACCGTGTCTTACACGGCCTTTCCCCTCCGTGAGCACAGAAATGGAGAGATCTGGGATGGCATTTCCTCTTCCATAGGAATACCAGTTCTATTGACTTAAGGTCCCACACTCAATTACCTCCCTAAAGGTCTAATCTCCAAATGTCGCATTGCAAAGTTAGTGATTCAACATGCGACTTTCAGGCGGATACAATTCAGTCCATTAAAACTAATTTTAGGGATCTATTATTTAAATAAAAGTGAGGTAGGAAAATGCATAATTTTAGTACAACTGGTGATGATATAAAACAGTCAAAGTTCTAGTTACAGGGTTTTTAAAAACCAGTTAGTTATTCTAATCTTTAAACTTATGAACGCATGCTTAGCTAATGGTAAATGCAGTTTCTTGTTTTAGATGTTGAGTAGGGCCTGATCCTTTGGCAGTTGGAATTTCAGTTGTTGATATGTCTTTTCTTCCTTTTGATTTCTGTTTTTCATTGCCCTATTATATGATCACAACTGTAAATATTTTCAGTACCTTGGTATATACTTTCCATGAGCATAAAATGTTGAAATATTTCACTTCCACTTTTCTTATCTGCACTCTAGCATTCTCAGTTTTCACTTTGTTCAGAATATATCTTGGGTACATGAAAGCAGAACTTGCTCACTTCAGGCTAATTATACCTTTAACCTTTCACAAGATCAAAGACAAAGGATAGAATTAAAAGGGGTAGTGGGTTTACTGTGTGCCAGGCACTCTACTGTCACTTTCAACTTTTTAAAACAGCGACTCTCTTTCCTTGATGACTGGCCCCAAATTAAAATAATTTTCATATGTACTTTTTCTACCTCAATGACCATTTTGACTTAGACTTACATCTTTTAATAGTTCTTGAGTCAATCTAATTCTTGGAATCAAGGTGTTTTATTATTATTATTATTATTTTAAGGTCCAGCTGGTGTGGCTTAGTGGTTGACCTATGAACCAGGTCACAGTTCGATTCCTGGTCAGGGCATATGCCCAGGTTGCCAGCTTGCTCTACAGTGTGGGAAATGCAGGAGGCAGCCAATCAATGATTCTTTCTCATCATTAATGTTTCTATCATCTCTCTCTCCCTTCCTTTTTGAAATCAATAAAAATATTTTTTTAAAGAATATTTGATTGCTCATGTGAATAATTACTTTTTGAGTACTTGTGAACATAACTTATGAGTAATTATTTGTGAAAAAAGTGAAACATATTAATATCTAATAAAAGACAGTAAGTAAGGTCTGGAATAAATCGTAGAGAATGAATGTCTTACTCAATGTCTTATATAAAACTATACTGCAGCTAAGAAAATTGAAGTGAATTTTTTAAAGCTCACCTAATAGGTAATGGGACCAGAGCTAAAAACTGTATTACCTTATTCTGAGTTCTGTGTGCTTACCATCAAATCATGTCAATTGTCATTGGTAATTCCATTTGTTCTGAAACTGAAAGAAATAATCCATTATTTTCCTCTAACTTTATTTTGCCCCCCAAAAAATCATTTCTACAAAATGTAATATAATGTAGATGAAACTTGTACATTTGCACTCAAATTTATGCTCTGCCACTTTCTATATTTCAGGCAAACTTCAATTCTGTGAATCACATTTTCTATTTAACATAAGAAAAATAGAAAAAAAGATGATGAAAGCTGCCAGTGACTGGCATATATTTTCTTTCAATGTCTGTAGTAGTATTTATTTTCCAAATGCATGCTGTTAGTTTCCTAGTACTGTCGAAGCCAAGTGCCACAAACTTGATGGTCTCAAACAAAGGAAATGCATTCTCTCACAGTTTTGGAGCGAAGCAGCTTGAAATCAGTGTGTCAGCAGACCATGTTTCCCGTGTAGACTCTAGAAGAGAATCTGTTTCATGGCTACATCCTAGCTCCTGAGGCTCCCAGCAATCTTGCTTACACATGACATTCTCCCTGTGTGTCTTTGTGTCACCTCTCTGTTCTCATAGGGTACAAGCCATATTTGATGAAGGGCCCACTCCATGCCAGTATAAACTTACATCTTAATTACATCTGCAATCTCTCTCTCTCTCTCTCTCTCTCTCTCTCTCTCTCTCTCTCTCTCTCTCCCTCTCCCTCCCTCTCCCTCTCTCTCTCAAAGCCCAAGCGACCATTATGATGGCACAACCAGAACAGAAACTGACCACCAGGTGACAGATGCTCAGCGGAGGGGCTGCCCACAACCTGCAGGCCCTGATTGCCTATGGGTGCTGCTGCCCAACCTCCTGGTCCTTCCTCCGGCCAGTAGGCCCCAATTGCCAGATCATAGCCGAGCTCCCTGGCTGGGATTGGGAACTGGGGGTGGGTGGTGGCGGACACGACCCCTTTCCCAGGGGGGCCAAGGGCCAGCCCCCTCCTTGGGGCCAGCAGCCAACCTCCCGGGTCCCTCCCCTCTCCTTCCCCCTAGCCAGCAGGACCTGATCGCTGGGCCCCAGGCTGCAATGGGAAATTGGGGGTTGGTGATGGTGGACATGGGTGGTGAGTAAAGGAGGAGGAGGGAATGGAGGAAGGGGAGGAACTGTGCTGTGGTGGCACTCAGGCAGTGAGGAAAAGGGCGGGGGGAGGCAGGGAGGTGGGGAACCTGACCAGCCCTGATTGTTGGCCAGGCCTAGGGACCCCACCTGTGCATGGGTTTTGTTCATCGGGCCTCTAGTTTCCAAATAAGTTTTTACTCATAAGTACCAGGGGACTTTAGCATGTTGTGTTTTTTTTTTTGTGTTTTTTTTTTTTTTGGGGGGGGGGCAGATATATAACTCAACACACTACATACACTTACATTATTTTGGAATGATTACTGTGATCGATGCTCTGTGAATTTTCCTGACATATTTGAACATCATTAGGGGATGTTGAAAATATCTTGAAATGCTTTTATTGCCCCATGACATAAAGCTTAGACAGAATGAACACAAACTGGATAGGACAGGTATAGTGACAGTGATAGAATAAACTGTTCCTTTATTTTTAGTGAGTTACTTGGACTTCAGCTGTAACTTGAGATGCTATTTTAATTTTTCACTTACAATTTAATTATAACTTGCTTCTGGGTGTGAACTACTATGTTTTATTTCTCTTATATTTTCAGTTGGCAGTACTCAGAAATCACAAAAATTTAAATGCTATCAACTGCACAGTAAATGATTCTTTAAACACTTATAGTCTGTTAATTCTTCCAAGAACCCTCATATAAGAAAAACGATGCTCAAGTTGTCTAATTTCAAAGCTGTTTGAAAAATTATGAAAAAAATTTTTAATTTTGTAAAGAATGTGCCTTTATTGATGAAGAATGTTGACATACGCCACCTTGAATTTCTAATTGTGCATAACTATTTGAAACAAAAAGCACAACCCACATGGCATGAAACAGTGAAGCAGAATGTCGCCTGCATGTGGCAAAACTGCAACCAGGAATGTCTCATACGAATCTGATTTAAAACCTCAGTATGAGTATGTTTCTTAGTGCTCATTGCACAACTACAATGAATTCTCATACTATTAGGAAATCTGCCTACTTTCCTATAGCTCCAACATCTAAGTGTTCTCTCTATCAATGAGCTTGTTCCTGTTCTGCTCTGTTTGTTGTTTTGTTTTTTAGATTCCACATATTAGTGAAATCTTATGGTATTCTTCTTTCTCTGTTTCACTTATTTCACTTAGCAAAATACCCTCTAGGTCCACCTATGTTTTAGAAATGAAAAGAGAGTCGGATAGAAAATTCTAGGTCCATAATTATTTTCTCTGAGCACTGCAAAACTGTAATTATACTTTTACAAACTAACTGTATTGTGGAATTAGGTATGGCAACTGCCAATTCCCTCTAAATTGGTGACTGACAATCCCTCTTCCCCTTTAAAAAAAGAAACTTAACTTATTTTGAGATTTATGTATTGTGTAAAAAACAAAATGGAGTGATAGTGGTATATTCTCCACCTACTTTCCCCAAGGAATGGAATATCACACAGAAGCATGCTACCACATGAGAGGACCTGGCTTTTAATTTTCCATCATGATATAATTACCAAGTTGGTTGGTATTTATTTATTGTACTTAAGAATTATTGTGTTTCCTATTCCTAAAACTTCATGTATATGATCAAGTCTGGAAAATTTTCAGCCAATTCATATTTAACAATCTCCTCTTAAATCTGCTAGATATATTAGATCATTCTTGTTTTTCTCATCTTTGTGTTATATTGGTAAAAGAAGTGTCCATATCTATTTTGTTTCATCCAAGGATATACATTGTTTAATCTCTTGTCTGCTGATAGCTAAATGCATAATTTAAGACATGAAATTCTCCAGGGACCTTTAGACCACGGTTAGTGTTAGGAAACTCAAGAAGGTTTAAGCCTCGAAACACAAAAGCAGCACATTATATTGCTCATCATTCAACTCCAAGATCTTAGTCATTAAGATAAACAAGGAAATTACCAGAAACATAAGTTGTGCTTCATATTCTAAGGCCACCAAAATTGGTGTCGGAATGAAGAGGGGAGACGATTAGACGCCCAGGTGCCTTGCCCATGATGCCTGCATCCTTTCAGTAGAAGGTATTCCATTAATTTGTGTTTCCTCTTCTACATCAGCTCTGACATGTTCATGCTATTTTCAATTTGATTTTTATTGCAAATCTTTGTCCATAAGGTTTAATAAAGTTTACATTTTATCCAAATAAAATGTCTTACACTTTACCTACTTCCTTTACATGCCTACTCATTCATCTTGGACACTTTTATTAAATTACTTCTTAGGTATAAGTTGACGAATCGTGGGTCATTTAAGATTCATCTGCCTTCTGTGTACACCTATTCTAGGGCGATTTTCAAACATATCATCATAGCAAATTTGATCCAAACTAACTAAAATATTTTTAAAATACCAGTATATTTGTATACTTTGGGATTCAATTTCTTAGAAAACAGTGCACTGCTGCTGTGTGAAAATATTCTTTACCTATGTCACCCTTCCCTCCATACTTCTCCCCTCTGGCAACCAAGATATGGAGGCATCCTAAATGCCCATTGATAGATCAAAGGATAAAGAAGATGCAATATATGTACTAAAATATTACTCAGCAATAAAAATGCTTCATAAATAATAAAACAAAAATCATTGAAGTGATTGACTCTAAAGTAGAGGAATGGAAGGGAATGCAAGCAGTGAGGAATGACAGAGAAGCTATTAAAGACTGTTGGGATAAATTATATTAATTAACGGGGTTGATGGTCCATGGATATCAATATTTTAAAAATTGTGTGTTTATGCTTTCTTCAAAAATCTTGATATGTGATTTTTCAATTAAATTAAGTTGTGCTAAATATTCTAATAAAAACTGCTTTAGATGCTCCTAAAATAAAACAACTAGCTATTCCTGAAATATAGGAGAGTTTAGGCTAAATATATTTTCCATATATATATGGAAATTTTATCTGGCAAGATGGGTTCTCTGATGATCCTTTCCCTCAAGTCACTATTTTACAGATGGTTAGATGTTTATCTTTCAGCATCTCCTTTAACATGTAACATCAGAACATGAGAAGCAACAAAGCTTTGATATATTGTCATCATAGTATTTCTAAAAATGTGTCCGATATGACTTGGTCTATCAAATGTAAACTGGTTGATTAAAAATTAAAGAAAGTTAGAAAGATATTTTTCTGTATGCCTTCTTATAGTCTATAGTACACAAATATTAAGAACCTGAAAGAGAGAGTAGATAATAAGTTTGATTTACAAGCTTATTCATCTACTCACGCTCTTCTCAAAGAGCATCTCACAGATCAACTTTTTCAAAACAGATTGAGATACACACTGTCTGATGAGCTTTAATAATTTGCAATCTCCAGGTTTTGATAAGTGAAAAATCATACCTCTCTTTCACTATTAACTAAAAACTTTAAAAGAAAGATTAGTCCCTATCAAGTGTATAAAGATTCTTTCTCCTTTAATAGTCTCATTTTAGTTTTATTTGCCAATAAGTTAGTAAATACATTCATTATTGACATTTTTATTTTACTTCTAGTCTGCTAAATGTAGTTATGATATTAACGATGACAGACTGCATGTTCAGTACTAACACCAATTTTAGTGATGGTTCATTCTCTATGAACAAATAGGGTTCAACCGGTTATCCTATCAGACTAGAGCTTTTATTTTGAGCTCTGTCTCCATATAATAAAACAGCTGCTGCAGTTGAAACCGTGAATCAGCTATAAAATTTTAAAGATTATCTGGCAAGTGGGTCAGGGCACTTTCTATTTTGGTAGCTATTTCATTAGGAGTCTGCATTCTCCCACCTCCTATGGCTGTCCCCTAGCCTGGATATACACAGACTTGTGTGCGTGCACGCACACTCCAACTCATCAGCCTCTGCCTGTATCCACAACACAATCCCCCAAGCAGAATCAACGTTTGAAGCTGCTTTTCATGTTTCCACTTATTCGTGCTTATGTGACTGGAAGTGTATACTACTGTGCGTAAATGGTATCAGTTTGGAAAGTCTTATACCCACATACATTACCACTATAAACATTGAAGTGAGTACTAGAGACACACAATTCACAATTCAAAACAGAATTATTTTTACCTTTTTGCTTTTATAATGTGCAACATCATATGAAAGACATCTGGTTTGCTATGACAGATTTTAATATGTTGTCTGTTTCTCAGTCTTTGGTAAGTTCTTTACACGGAAGATAGTAAGTACCTCATTGTGTTAATTCTAAGTTTCTCTGTGGCACATTGCCAGAAGCCCTGTAAGGGCTTGATTTTGGTGGAGTAGCATGTTCTGAGCTGGTTTGTACAAAGCTTGTAATTGACTTTGATGTGAATTATATCTCCTCTAATTTGATTCTTAATTAAATAGAAAATATATTGAATTTGAAGACAATTAGGCTGAATTAGTTGTAATGGATTCCAAGACTGTTGATTTAAATGTCGAGTAATTATGAGGATAGCCATCAATGTGTTTAAATTTAATATATTTAGATATTGTTAAACCTAAATATGCTTAAATGTTCCAATTCTTCCATTTTCATACATTATTTCCCACAATAAAGTAAGAAAACAATACACCAAGTACCCACAGAGAACATGAAATGGTTAACTGAGATCCGCAAGCATCACTAAAGCTGCAACGTTTTTTCTGAAATGTACTAATGCAGGACTGAAATAACAGGTGACATTTTAGATGACATTTTGTACCCTTGCAGATCTTATGTGCAAAAAGTAAGTCTTTCATTTGTCACAACCCTATTTAAAGCTAACATAAAACTTGACAAAGAAAGAATTCAAAGAATAGGTAAATCTGCTTGGCCAGTGTGTTTCAGTGGTTGAGCATGGACCTATCAATCAGGAGGTCAAGGTTGGATTCCTGGTCAGGGCACATTTTTGGGTTGTGGGCTCATCCCCAATAGGGGGAATGCAGGAGGTAGCTGATCAATGATTCTCTCTCATCATTGATGTTTCTATCTCTTTCTCACTCTCCCTTTCTCTCTGAAATCAATACAGATATATTTTAAAAATAGGTAAAGCTGATGAGAAATGTATAAACCTGCGGCTGTCAGAGGAGAATATAATGGAAAAACACAGAACTATTCATGAGAACACATGAATTTTAGTCTCAGATCTGCTATTAACCAATTCTGTGATCATGCCCAAGTTAATTACAATTAATTTTCTTGACCTCTCAAATGAAGAAGATGAGGTTTGCCTTTTCTCCATACAATTATTGTGAAGAACAAGTAATACAATGGCTCCACATTATTTTGTTAATGACAGAGGGCTGGGCCAACGGAAGTCTTATTGTTTATGTGCCTGGTTAGCTCTCAGTATCTTCCTCGCACCTTTTCTTCCTCCTGTGTTCTCTCTGTCAGATTAAAGACATCATTCTCCTTTCATATCTTACAGGCTCAAAATATGAAGCACTGCTCCTCCTCCTCCTTTCTCTCCTCCATCCATTCAGCCACCACCCCTTTCAATTAGGCCCAAATAGTATATATCAAGTTGTTCCTCCTCCCCCGCTTTTTATCCCCACCCAGCAAAGCTTTTTCAGGCTTCATTATTTCCCAGAAAAGCTGCTAGTTGGTCTTCCTGGTGATAGTTTCTTTTCTTCAAATTCATTGTCAAAAGTGGCTGAATTTCTTTTGTACAAATACAGATTTCTATCAGACAACATACAAACTCTTCAGGTTAGCATTCAAAGCCCACTGCAGTTTTACCATCTTCAGCCATTATGTGTTTACTAGAGGCCTGGTGCACGAAATTTGTACACTCAGGGTTGGGAGGGGGCAGGGGGAGAGATCCCTCAGCCCAGCCTGCACCCTCTTGCAGTCCGGGAGCCCTCAGGGGATGTCCAATTGACAGCTTAGGCCCACTTGCCATGGGAATGGGGCCTAAGCCAGCAGTCAGGCATCCTTAGCGCTGCCATGTAGGTTTGAGAGGCTCCCGCCACCACTGCTGCACTCACCAGCCATGAGCCCGGCTTCTGGTTGAGCAGCGCTCCCCCTATGGGAGCATACTGACTACCAAGGGGCAGCTCCTGCATGGAACATCTGCCTCCTGGTGGTCAGTGAGCATCATAGCGACCAGTTCTTCCTCTGTTCAGTCAATTTGCATATTAATCTTTTATTATAAGGATGGGAAGGTCCAGTAACCAATTCCCCAGCTTCCAACAGTTATCCCCACCACAGTCCAACTTTCTGCATTATTTATTCAGTCAGCCTGTGCCTCTCTTAAATGCCCTTCACTTTTAAAGCACTATTTCAAGTCCCTTCTCCAAACTTTCTCCTGGCTCACTAGTTGTAACAAATCTCTCCCTTTCTCTTTCTTCCTAATATCCTCTGTATTCATTATCAATTGGTATGTAAAACATAACTCCAAAATAAGCTGCTTCAAGTAGTAAAAAAAATATGATTTCACACAGCTTCTGAGAGTCAGGAATTGAGGGACAATGTAGGTGGCTACTTCTAGCTCAAGGGCTCTTCAGCAGCTACAGTCCAGTAGTTGGCCCAGGCTGCAGTCATCTCAAGATTTAAACGGGGCTGAAGATACTGCTTCCAAATTAATTCATGGGGCTGTTGGCATGAGGCTCCCATGCCTCCTTCACGGGTCCTTGCTATGGGACATGGATTTCCCCACAGTCAGATCCAAGTGAAAATTATTCAAGGGGGAGACACAACAAGCACTCAAGATGAAAGCCAAAGTCTTTTTACCACCTAATCTCAGAAGTGAAATTCCATCATTTTTTCCATATGCTTTGGTCACACACCAACCTTAATGTGATGTGGGAGGAGGCCATACAGGGCATGAACACCAGGAGGTGTGGATCTTTGAAATGTTGGAGGCAGGCTGCCACAATCTCCTAGCACATTACTAGCATTTTGTGGCAAATGATCTATGCAGAAATAGTGCCCATTACATGTTATTTTACATGAGTTTAAGTCTATTATGCTCAAGGCTTTGTAGTAATTATAAGCTTTGCTAAGAAACTTGAGATCCTAAGCTTGATTTTCTCTGAGAGTTAGTGAGTCACATGCTGAAACTAAACGCAGGAGACCTATCTACCAAACACATGTCAATGCTAACAAGATGAGTTGTGAAAAGTATTGGGGGGCCATTCATGTCATTCCATCAGCATTACTAAAATGTAGGAAAGGTCGTATGCTCTGTCCACATACTGAGAGTGGCTGAATGTGCATTCTTGTTTTTACGGGAAGAATGTGGTGCATGACAGGGAAAGTATTAATCGTGGTTTCAAAGGACTTTTCTAAAATAAAATCACTTTTTGGCTTTAAGCAGTTTGCATATTATCTTCTACCTGCATCACTGTGAGAGAGATTTACCTCAACTTTAAAATAGACATAAAAGTATCTCCGGAATAGCTAAAATGTCTAATGAATATTAGTATAGACAAAGTATGTATAAGTTCAATGAAAAGATTAAACATTTATTCAAGACGATATTGAGCAAAATTCATCATTTGAGACTTTTCTGTTGAGAGAGGGTAACCTCTAGATCATTCTTTTCCATACTTCCATCTTCCACCAATAGCTCCAAAAATTGGCTCTGTGTCACCTTTTTTAACATCTATAAGCTACTCCATCTAGAATTTAGATCTCATTTGGACCTACATGTTAGGACCTTTGAAGGTAAACTACTTTCATAGGGATTTAATAGCTTCTTTTTCTTCATTTTAGGAACTCTTCTAGGCCCTAGTTAAAATAGGATAGTTTTAAGGTATACTCTCAAGTTCCCTCCCCACCTAACCAATTAAATCAGAATCCTTAGAAACAGGACCCAAGTATTGTCATTTTAAAAGATCCACAAATCTTTTAAATATGAATTCTAATATAAATTTTAATTCTGGTATACACCCATCATTGAGAATCACGTATAGTAATATATGGAATTTATAGTAAAATATGGAATGTCAAAGAAGGGCATCCAGAAAGCAAGCAACAAAACATAATTTCATTCTGTGCTCAGCAAGTGACAGAATCAGAATTTTCCAAAACTCAAAAAGAATTACTAGGTTGTATGTGAATCAGAATTTTAATATTGAAATGAAGTACTCTCTTCTTGCACAGTAAGTCCAGAGTCTTAATATTTTTAGTCCTACTTTTAATAGCAATGATTTTCATACTTTAAATATATAAAATTATAAATGCTGGGCTTATTTTATAGTTTATTTCTCTTTATTAGAAATTGTTCCATTTCCAAAGGCCATACCTATTTCTCTGGCACTAATTAGCAAAATAAATAGCAAATCTTGAATTAGAATCCATGTATCTAAGTTGGTAGCTATGCTTCTTTTTCTCTTTGCACAAGAATAGTCGTAATACAATGGTAATAATTTTTGTAATACAACTCTCTTGGTATACGAGTGTGACACACCTATGCATGTGTTTAGTGTGCAGTGAGGGGAACCGAGTCTTTCTACAGAAGATGGTCAATAAAGAAAATACCCAGGATCTGACGGAAGCCCTGGTAATTAATAATTTTACGGAATTGCTCTCGGACTAAATAACTCCTCATTGGACTTTCTCATCTCATCAACCAATTTGAAATCATGTCTCTGAAAAATCAATTTTATGTTTTACCTGTTAAAAGAGGCAAAGGAAAGATGGTCTGTAATTTTGAGGACTCTATTTTAGTGTCCTTGAAGAGATGCTTCTCATTATTAAAAACTATCTAGAAAAAAAACTGCATGTTTTGCTTCTAACTTACTATCAATTATAGTAATATATAATTTATAGTAAACTAGAAATAAAAGAAAAAATACTTTAAAGTTCAATATAGTTTCAGAAAACATGACCTTCTAGAAAGGATGAACTTCATATCAAATGCCAAGCCTTTGACTCCATATAAATTGCTTGATTCATTAAATATTAAGGCATAGCACATCATTAAGATGAGAGCCAAGATCCTTTTCATTACCAATATACCCCTGTTGAGTATTTGGGAACATATTTTCAGCAATGCATTTGATCTCATTAAATTAAATTAAATTATTCTGAGTGAATTAGAAAAATGAATATTAAAATTAATGGTCTTCCTCATATTCAAATATAAGCTATAACTTCTAGTATTAAATGATACTCTCAAATAATAATTTGCTGATTTAGGCTCTCTTTTGTTAAATAAAATCCCACTGAATTAATACTGAGACAAGGTTTAAAGTGAGCCCAATTTGGCCTTCTATCTTAAAAGAAATAGCTAGGGTTTTATGTAAAACATTACATATTTTTTAACAAGCTTTGAGGGCAAATGTGCACATTTTTTATTATGTTTTGTTTTACTGTAAAGAAAGATTTTTTATGTAAATTTCAAATGTATGACTTTATTAAACAAGTGCTTCTGAATAGCATGGCCATCGAGATGCTGTACTGGGAGTCTGGGAACTGACGAATCGCCTCTTATTTCAGTCAACGTGGAGATCCTCAACCTCAGTGTCCATATCTAGCATAATAGATAGTGATAAGCAAATGTTTACTACATTAAATTTGAGATCTAACTGGATGGTGTGGCTTTCATTCCTTTCCAACTGTAAAATTATTCAGAAGGAATTATACTACATTGCACATTAAATCCCAGCTCTTACTCAGTAGCAGTTTATCACCTAAGACTTGGTTGATAAGATCAAGACACAACATTATTGAGGAAAATTCTGACTATAATTTATATGGGGTTTTCTATAAAAAATATTTTAAATATAAAGAAGTTATCGTTGCTTTGATTATGTCAATGTATTGACATATATGATCATTGACCCAAATTAACATAATATTTAGAAATATTTATTCTATATCACTTGGAAAATAAAACCTACAAGATAGACATCACTAAAAACAAAGCATTTTGAAATATGACTTTTAAGCTCATGCTATCAAGTGATGGCAGAGAACAGTTGACTAAGGCATTTAAAATAATTTTGTTGCAGATAGCTAACAGACCCTGTGTAGTTTACTCAGAAAGGAAGCATGTGATGGTAAATAAAATAGTAGTTATTCTCTTATTTTATTCAATTTGCAATAGTATATTTCTGAGATACACATGTATTATATTTATAACTTATAAAACAATCAGCAGTAATTAATGGGTTTCTATAAATGGCAGAGACTCATTTGACTGTTATTGCAGTCTCATATTCTAAAAGGAGGATGATTCATTTAGATAGAAGTTTGAATGTGCATAATCCCCGAAGTAGTGTTGCAAATACAAAAGTGATATGTAAGTTTTCATATCCCACTAAAATATTGTTATTAACTTGCTAGTAAGAGAAGTGAGCCAATCTACCTCATGTGCTTCCTTTAAATTGACACCCATGTCATGAATATTGTGCACATAAAAGCATGAGATGGTCATAAAACATTCGAGTGTGATTAGGAAAAAAGGGCGGGGTTTCATTTTTGATTTGGTAAAGTTTTTGATTTATATTAAACCTATAACTTCATAATAATTCTAATGTTTTTAAAACAAATGATTGTCAATGTCTGTTGTACAAGCTTTAGATTGATCACATTTACATTATCACTAATGTGATAGCATATATGTAGTGACAAAATTATGGGCACATTTTCATACAGAAATGCATTTTTTTCTCCACTAGACATGAATTATTTTTAAAAAGTGGTAATCTAATATATAGGATTTCCATTTATGCAAGTGAGAATCTTTAATAGTATTATTTTTGCAAGTAAACTTCAATATTTCATAATTTCAAAATGACATTCCTCAGCAGGGGCTCATATAATAAATATAGTGTCATGACTTCTCAACAAGTTTGCATTTTTAAACAAACAGCTCAGTGACATATCAGGATGTAAACCCAAAATTATGAAAACTTTCTCTATGCAGAATATCAGTTTAGCATGTAAAAATCCATTTGGTATCCACTCAGGAAATACTGAATGCTCCGATGGCATCGATTAATAGATCTGTATGCAATATCATCTGATCTTAAAGTTTCTGTGATGAAAATAGAAAGTCAACATACTCATAATATTGAAGTTCTTGGTAGATGGATAGAATATATTCTTTGGCCTGATGTTTTATGTCACATGTTTCTAAATGGCTAGGTAACATAACAAAAGAGATCTTGCCTATCTGATGATATTACTGAAATAAAGGCTCAGATGAAAATGTTTACAATTTACTGACATAAGCAGATTTCTGGGGCTTTCAATATTTGCACATCTATGTGTAGCTAGCTTAACAGCATCGCATATAAGAAGGGCTTAGCAGTTTTGTGTGACATCAAGTGAAATGTGATGAGAATGACCAAAATTCCAAAACAACTATTGACTGAATCAATGCAAGGGTAGGTTCAAGATCAAGATATGGTGCTCCTTCTTTACATTATGTTGTTCTGTTAACATCGGGAGGATGGACGGGACTCTAATTCTGGGGCACTACACATAAAAATGATATTAATAAACTATACTTTAGACCAAAGAGAGTAAGTAGGTGGTAAATCGGTATGCAAGATGAATACTGATTAAACATAGAGTAACAGAGCATATTCTGAGTATAAAAGGTCAGGATAAGAGAAAATTTGAACTCTCTATCAATAATGGGTAAGTTCTTCTAAGTAGAACTTCCTTGAAAATTGTAGCTTATTAAATAACTAGGGGCCTGGTGCACAAAAATTTATGCATTCAGGGGGGTCCCTCAGCCTGGCCTATGCCCTCTTGCAGTCTGAGACCCCTTGGGGGATGTCTACCTGCTGGTGTGCCTGGCCAGCCTGGTTGAGGGGCTGATGGCTGTTTGCAGGCTGGCCAAGCTCCTCAGTGTGGATCCTCACCCCATGGAGGTGTGGCCAGCCTGGGTGATGGGTTGAGGGCCATTTTCAGGCTGGCCACAGCCTCTTCAGAGTTTGAGTCCCTACTGGTGTGCCTGTCCAGCCTGGGTGAGGGGCTGAAAGTCGTTTTCAGGCTGTCCATAGCTCCCATTGACCCAACATCCCAGCGAGGCTGGCTGGAATCAGGTTTCTGGGGTTTATTTATTTTCTATAATTGAAACTTTGTTGCCTTGAGCTGAGGCCTAGGCAGGTAAGGAAGCCTCCTGTTTGCTTCAGCTCCATGGCTTCTGTAATTGAAACATTGTTGCCTTGAGCAGAGGCCCAGCCAGCCTAGGCAGGCAGTTTCCTCTGTTGCAAACAGAAGCCTCTATTTGCTCTAGCTCCATGACTGACTGCTGGCCGCCATCTTGGCTGGGTTAATTTGCATACAACCACTCTGATTGGCTGGTGGGTGTGGCTTGGCTGGTGGGCATGGCTTAGGTGTCTCAGAGTGATGGTTAATTTGCATATTCCTCTTGTATTAGATTAGATGCAATGCCAATCTTAATAAATTCTATTAGAGTTATTACATGATGGGACGTTTAGGTACATTTTTATTCTACCAAGTAGCTATTTTGTCTCCTGGTGGGATGAATCAAAGTAGTCATCCTTGGAGATTACTGATGGCCGTTTAGACATTGGACATCAACAAAAGTTGGATGCAATAAAAGCTCCTCACTTCCTTGTGAGTGGGAGGTCTATGTAGCCTTCCACACTGGTACCACAGATACTCGATTCTTGTGACTATGGTGCTAGCTCTGGGATAGTCTGACCCAGGGTTACCTACAAACACAGTAGAAACTCTCATTTGCTGGGTTACCTAGAAACCTAATGCCACTTTAGGTCATTCTATGTACTTGGTTATTAGATGCTCCTTGTGTCATAGGAATTTTCTGAGAGGAATTAACATCCCATTCTCTGAAAAATCTGGGCTATTCTTATTTCCAACTCCTGCAGGTTATCAGATAGGAAATGGGATATCCATTTGCCCCCAACACACATACATCGGTTCCAACACACCACAATGAGAGCTTAGGGAGAGACAAAACCAAGGTAGATGGCATGCGATTCCACAGCCTACATGATTCTGGAGGTACCACTTCTATGTTATAATTGACAGCTTCTGGACCTGTTCAACCTCATGACTTAGTGTGTTGGACAGAACCCAGCTCATGATGGCAGTTCTTCATTTGATATCCATCATAATAGTTCCATTTTACACCTGGGCATAGTCAGCATTCCACTTGGTCTTCTTAAAAGCATACATAAAAAATAGCTTGCTATTGCCTGGGTATATAATGTGATTGACTGGTTCTAGGGATGTCCTCTGCTAGTGGCCACTTGAATTTAGAATAAACTTATATGGACATCATCTGTTTATAAGTTCAGATGAAGATTTTTAAAGACTCAAGACTCTTAGGGTAATAGCTACTGATTAATTAATCAACAGTATATAGATGGTAGTTGAAGCCATATGATTGCATAGATTTAATAAGAAGAGGTGTTTAAAGTAAAAAATGAGAAGGCCAACTAAGTGCATCATTTAGACAGAAGGCAGGAGAAGAAAAACCTGAAGACTGAGGATAAGGAACAACAATAAAAAAAAACGCAAAAACTAATCTCAAAATTAACAGAAAGAAATGCTGCTCAGGAGAAATATCTGTAATTTCAATATCCCTCTTCCTTCCTCTCTGTAAAAGATCAATAAGATATATTTAATAAAAAAAACATAAGGGCCAGGAAAAATGATTATTAAATACATAAATGTACATAAACAGTATTAGTTCTGTGGGGTGACAGTAATTTCAGGATGGTCTAGGGATATCCCCTGCTAGTAACCACTTGGATTTAGAGACCACATTTATATGCTGATGGAAAAACACTAGAATAGAAGCCTTTGTTGAAAATAGCAGAATGGCAGCAAATGAGAGTTTCTACTCTGTTTCTAGATAACCCATCAATGCAAAGTAAATTTATTTTTTTCATTCACATTTAAGTAAAGCATAGAAGCCCATCTGTCCAGAAGGTTATAAAAATGATTTATGCATTTGGAAGAGGTTAGACTAAATGCTCTTCCTCTTTTTCCCAAACCAAACACTCTTTAATTTTATGATCATTAAATTGATACTATTTTTTTTATTTATCCAGTTAACTTGAATGATAAACTGTACATTTATGAATAGTTGGCAAATGATTTATGTTTCTGGCAAGATGGTGAACTGACTAGGTCATTCATCTAGTACAAGCAACTGACTAGGTCATTCATCCCGTATAAGCAAGGTTAAAGCTGAATATGCAAATTATGCTTTTATTGTTTAATACTGAACCTGCATTATGTATACATGTGATTTCATAGCACCTAGTATTATTGTGTGTACTAGCAGATATTATTAGAAATGGTACTATTATTTATGGAATGCCTCCAATTAATGAAATGCTTTTTATAAATGGATTGTTCTTATTTAATTCTTGCATTAACTGTTATTTCTAATTTACATCTAATTTCTAGATGTAATATAATATAGTTCATATTCTTGCATGTTAAAAAACTCATATTTCTTCTAATTAAAACATGCATTCTTATAATCTGCCCTTTCTTCATGGTTACCCTCATTGTATGATTTAATTCATTTACTTGTTTTTACCGCTTGCAAGCTGTTCATACTTTTACTCAACATTGTATGCCTCAGAGAATAAATAATGCTAATCTTGCCAAATCCAGTGGATTTACAGCCACTGGCAAGTAGCTAGTTGCAAGGTTGATTTACTATATTTTAGATACATGAGCTGCTGAATAAAACAACCAGAAGAACTATTTTGTTTTTAAGTAGGTTTTATCTGCCTCATATCCTAACCAAATAAATGTAACCAGTTACTGAAACATTACCCCAGTTTAATGATATGCAAAGGGAGTTCAAAAAATAAAACGCTTTTTCTCTTATTTTCTGAATTTCTTTCATTGACCAATTGCTCTTTATGTATCATAGTTTTTTTGTGTCTACAACCATTTTCAAATTATTGGCACTTGCTATTTTTAATCCAAATAAAATTGCACTAAAGTATGAGGGCAGCCTGGCTGAACTGTCAACTGTCTGTCTGCCTTTCCAAATACCACTTTATTTGTTAGTTCCCCATAACCAATCTGACCCCTTTCTTAGATGTTTCTGTTGACATACTGATAGAGTGATGCAGTTCCTTGTCTGGAAAAAAATAAATCCTCACAGGTAATTACCTAGCATATTAAAAATACGCACACACACACCAAAACCAAAGTTTGCCAGATTGGAAATATTCCTGACAGATGGGAGTAGGGGGAAGGAACAGGTTCTTTCAGTATACTTCTGGATCTATTTTAAATATGTAACAATAGTTGAGGACTTATTTATTCTTAATATGTTTACCTGAAGAAACTGCATAAGCTCAGTTAATTAGATGAAGATGGAAGGAGTAAAGACAGGTATATATTATGGGATCTATGCAAAAGCCAAGATAAACACACTCAGTTTTACAAGTCCAAGTAAGAACACAAATTATTTCTAAAATGCTTCACCTTTGCCATGTATTATTTAATAACTAAATCAGCAAGTACTTATGTGATCACTAAGTATCAGGGATTCCAACACTGAGAAGTTCATCAAAGAGCCACACACCACAATGCCACTGCCTGCATGGACAACCTTGTAACAAGTAGAGTGCAGAGTTTTGGAGGTACATTAATATATTTGTTCTTTATTTATCCCTTACATATTATTTTAACTTGTGCTATTGCTCAAGTCTTCTATTGATTCTAAGAAGAAAATATATTCTCGAAAGAGATGATGAGAAGAGAGAAGGAACAATGAGATAGCAGCTTGGGGGAGAAATCAGCATTAGGCTATTAATGGCTTAAAGACTTTATAAGCATTATCTCATTTCTTCTAACAAGAACCACAGATGTTTCATTATTATGATAGTACAGATGAAGTAATTACCATACATTTATTAAGCAGTGGAACCAAGTTTTGGAATTATCCTTTTATTATTCTTGAGTATAAGAACCTAATAATTTTAAATGCCTTATTATTTAGAATTCAACTGTAAATTGCAATTTAAAGCTTATTATAAATTCTAAACCCAACATGAGTGGAGAACTTTAAAAGATATATTGTCTCTTAGGAGCAGAAATTGCTATAAAAGTATAAAATGTAGTTTGATAGGAGCAGACAGGAATTAGAAATTTTATAACCTAATTAATCAAGCCCTGAGCAATCTAAACTTGACTTGAGGTGAGTTTCGTGTGGATGAATGTGTATTCCAAAGTACACCAAGGAGACACTTGAGCATTTTTTAAAATATAGGCATGCCAACAGTAAGCATGATTATATACACTGAGGAATCCCAAAGGGTCTGTTCTCTAAATTTCCTTGGAAATTCTAAGAGCTATTTTCCTTTAAATCCTCCAAAATGAAATTATAAAGTACCCTAAAAG